>CXYZ01007957.1:991619-1047588 GCA_900006705.1 Sonneratia caseolaris
CCCCCCCCCCCCCCCCTCCTTTTTTTGGGTGGTTTTGAACTTTATTTACCGTTAAAAAATAATTTTATTAATTTTCAAAATAATTCAGTATTAATTTTTAAAAATAAAATTATATCCGATAAAAAAATTATTTAAAGAATTTTATTTTTAATGAGATAACAGTCAACGGCGGGAATGGCCCACTATGGCCCGGAAAGGCCCGACTGGAGCTGGTCTGGAGCCCAACCCGTGCAGGCACGAACCTATGGAAAGATGGGCCTGCTCGACCGGCCTGAGAATTTCAGCTTGTTTTGTTGAGGAAAACTTGGAGCTCAATATCGGGATAAATTCTTCAGTGATCTTGTTACTGTACCTAAGAACCAATAAACTCAACCGGCGATTCTCACACGACCTGGGAGTCCTTAGTGGCCGAGCTTTTAGACTGCGCTCGTACACATTCTAGAGGCTTGAAATGTTTTTCTGGGTCGTGGCCATACCGTTTATCTTCCCCTCTCTCGACTCTTCTGTCTTCGTTTTCCTGAGTTTTATCGTTCTATCGGTAACACAACCAAAACAGTCGGACTGAGTTGATGGAATGCTGCACTCATGGCAGTGAAGTCCATCGCAGTACTGCACTTTCAGTGGCAGACATCTGAGGCATATTTTATGTGGGGAGACATAACTCTCTTTTTTCTCTCAGCCTTTGGGATGCATATAGACATACCTCTTGCTTTAAGGCAGAGCAAAAGAGAGATTGTGCCACTCAAGTCATCACCATTATCTATTATGGCATCTGAAGAAAGGCAATATGGTGCAGGGATTTTGTCTCCTAATCCGTTTTCCTTTTCGGCACAAAGAAGATTATGAGCCTAGGAGGACATGTGAGGAAGAGGGAGAGAAAATCGACTTTTGACAGTACCGCTTAATCTCAAGAGCAATGCAAATTACATCAAACAACCTCTCTCCGTTTCCTCTTCCTATTATCTATCCCAAGCGCCTTGACCCACGTACTTTGTAACCTGAAATTCTGGCCGGATTCCTAATTTAGAGTTTGCTGTAATTGGTGTCTCAAGCTCACCAAGTATATACAGTAATACGCATACCTACAAAAGTTTAGCTGATACAGCTGATGAAGCATATGTCCCTGGCTAAAATCCTTGCTTTCCGTTAGATAGCCACCGAAACAAAAGATTCAGACGTCATGTCTCGTGCAGGGTGCACAGGGACTCAAAGAAATGATCGTCGCTTACCGAAGATGACCTTTGGAAACTTGGGAGCTGGAGAGTTTTCGAACCATCCGCAGTGATCCAAGTCCAGAACCCTTTTGCTGCGGGGAGGGCTGAAGACCAATGGAGGAATTGGAATGTCGGAAGAATCAATTTTGGGAGGTGGGTGCTGCCACTCAGGCAGTGGCCCAGCCAATAGCAGTGTCTGAAGCAGAGGCCCTGCCTCCATCACTGCCTGCAGGAGCTTCCCTTTCTCAGGCAACTGCTTCTTCTTCTCCTTCTCATCCGCAACTATTGTTTCCAGGGCTTCTTCAGTCAGTGAAGAGAGAGAAAGAAGGGAGGAGGAAGAGGAAGAAGAAGAAGAAGAAGAAGATGATGATGATGATAAAGGGTCTTCTGTGGACGTTTCTTCTTCAGCAGGGTTGGAAGGTCTCAAGGGCTTCTCCGGAAGGAGCAATTGGCATCTGCAGAGAGCTTCATCCCTCTCCTTCATGGCTACGCTCAGCAGGTTTCTCAGATGAAAGATTTCCAGTTCTTTTGTCGTGATCTCCTCCTTTGCAGATTCAATTGTCTTCTCCAGTTCCAGAGTTGTATACAGAAGAGCTTGCTTCAACTCCTCCATGCCCTGCAAGAGCCGAAAACTAAACAGACGAGCTAACACAAGATGCTTTCTGACTGAAGACCAACACATCTTCCAGCGTATGGACAATGAGGAAAGATCCGCATTGCATTGCACTTTAGAAAACGGTTTTCGAAAGAGAGAACTAAAAGAAGATGAAAAGAATGCAGGGATGGAACTGCTCCTCAGCTCCATACTTTGAAATGAATGCGCCAAGATTGAAAAGGGAGGACAGCTTTGAGTATGATTTTAGTCCAACCCCATTAAGACATGCATATACCTGATCTTCTGCATAGGACTCCAAGCACTCCCAGCTGAAGGTGCTCTGTAAGTCATCCATTGAAGGAGTTTCACAAAGAAAATTCAAAGGGAAATGTGTGGGTGTGGAGTAATATCATGTCACTTTGGCTCTTCCTACTTATAGTAGTGGGGACGGAGAAAGTCCTGTAAGCAAATATCAATTGCTTGGTCCTCCTTTTCGTTTTCTGGTTCACTTTAGCCCATTTGGCCGTCTGATTCCTCTTTCATACCATTGTTGGAGGGATGCATGAGGCTAAACAGGAGGAATGGCCAAAAGGGAATTAGTGTGCAAAACTTTAGATCGGTAGACCCTTTTGCACGCTTGAGTGGCGATAGCTTTGGAGGTGTGAAATCATGTGAAATTGTCCATTGAAAACTTTCAGCCACACCAACCCCGTTCTGATGTGAATTTCATGGTAATGTGCCTGTTTGATAACCAATAGGATTACAGTAATTTCTCGAAAGGACCGAGAAATTTACTGACTATCCAACTTCTTATGAATTTCTTTCCCGAGATAGCTGGTGGGCAAGGGTATTGAGAAACACGAGCAATATTATGCACAACAGTCGATGGGCATTCGAGAAAGATCACGAGTACCCAGCTAAAGGTAGCATGAGAGCATGGTAACAACGGTTTCCTCCTCAACACAGATGCTTTACTGCCTCTTCCTTAGATGGGATATGTGGGCCGCACAATTCATATCATCTCATAGAAACAAGAGATCTGACATAGATATCGTGTTTAAATGGGTCCATGGAGCGATCGATGTTGCACAGTGTAAATGATTGACCACACACTTGTCATCACATGTGCGCTAAAAGGACAAAGAGCAGAGGAGAGAACAAAGCAGCCCGCCATTTCAATTGCGAATTGCAGCTTCTGTTGTTCTGTGTTGACTCGAGCAACCGGAGCGTGCACCTGAACAGCAATCCCCTTTTGAAAACATGTGGATATGCATAGAAAAGGAGCCTAGACGTAGAACATGGGCTTGTAAGACGATAGGCAAAGCAATCTTTTGACCTGATTCTCCCTCCAGGCCGCTCGGTGTGCAGTCTCGTATTCATTTTCGCGCCACTTGCTCTTCATCAGTTCAACGAAATCTCACTTATCAATGATCGGGATTATTAGCTCCAGATCCCCGCATTCGATGGGAAAATCCCACCAAAGACTGCGACTGTTAGCTCTCACGTTAATAGTCGATGGTGTTCGGGTCTTTCATGTGAACTTCGCTCAATATTTGAGTTAATTTCCCTCACTTCCATCCAGTGCAGTCCCAGCAGATCACCGAGGTCATATTGATTTCCACATAGACACATTAATCCAGCTCATAATTTACATTTTCTTTTTTTTTTGGTTCTAATAGATGCGAGGATTCCGCATGCTACCAGATAAAGAAATCGGGTACGACAAAAAATGCTGTTATTTCGCCTAGACATCGATGTTCCCTTTTGTCCCCTTTGGTGCTCGTAACACGTTTTCTAGATCAAAAGGCACGGCCTTTTTTTGTCGCCACTTTCTTCCCCTTTTGGTCTCGTGCATGTGATGGAGTGATCAATAATATGATGGCCCCATAGATCCATATATGTTACCTTTTTATTAGACAACCAACAAACCTATAAAGAAGTATACTATATGTTGCTACAAACCCTCTTTTTTTTTATTATAACAATATATTACTGTACTCACTTAGTAACGGTTTTTTTTTTTTTGCCTATATCACAAGGCATGGTTTGAGTTCGATTTTAATCAAGAGAAAGAAGGACATCGTTCACTTGATTCTCAGTCACATTATAAACAACGGCAGAAAGACCATCACCGGCATGTCTGATCCGACGGTAAGACCAGGTCCGCCGGGTTTACCCATGAAGGCGGCCAGGTTACTCATTAAGCGAGGGCCACAACCCCGCAATTATCAGGCTGCAGGTTGCAGTAATCGTTGCACCTTTGGGTGCATTTCTGGACGTCTTCTTGGTGGCTGCATAACTCCGGGCACATACACGACCGGCTGTCCGCTGTCAATGTGACTAATTCACCCGTGGCGATGACAGTGGCCGTAAGAACCACTGTGAGGACGAGGACTGTAGATCTCGCCCCTCCTCTCACGGCCTCTCCACGCTTCTTCCGATTATTAGCCGCGAGAGTTATCATTAGTGCCGTTAGGGTTTTCTTACATGTGTATATATAAAATACCTAGTATTATGCAAACTAGGGGTTGTCTCCCCTGGTTTGCAAATGGAGGGAGTATTTGCCCCTTATGCAAAATTAGCTCCGATAGTTTACAACACTTGTTTAACGAGTGCTTCTACTGTCGAGTTGCTTAGAGAGAATCGCCATGGAAGATATGGAATCTTTCCTATTCCTTCCAAAGTAATAAGGACCTTGTATTATTCTTATCGAATCCCTCTGTAGCGTTCACAGATGGCTAATTCCAAAATGATAGCTTTACTCTATATAGAGTCATCCTACTCTATAGATTGTGGGGGTTAAGAAACAAAATCGTTCGTGAGCAGATTACTCTTGATATTATACATTTGTTTTTGTCCAGGCTTGTAGAGGAATTTAAAGAGCATCAACCCAATCTAAAGCCGAAGGGAAGGGCTCCACACCTCAAGAGCCAACAAAATAACACAGAACACCCTTTGCAGGAAGAATGGATGAAAATCCACGTGGACGCAGCTTTCAAAAATAATGAAGCATGCCTGGTAGGGGTGGCCACTTCTAGCGGGGGAATAAGGCTGGCTTGAGCTCAGAAAGCTACTCTTGATTCTGCTACTCAAGCTAAAGCAGAAGCTATGCTGCAGGCTCCTTCAATAGCACTAGACCAAAATGGAATCGCATTCATATATTTTCTGACGCTTTAATAATGAACATATGATCAACCGCTGTTGTAGTGCTCTTTTCCAAACGTAGCGAAAGATAAAATCGTATTTGTTTTGGTGGTTCTCTAAGACCCTTTTGTCATCTCGGACTATAAACGTGAAGTTGGATCAACGAGCACAAAATTAAACTCTTTGATATCCAAAGAATGTAGCAAATTGTACATTTCGAATCTCACATCTTTGAGAAGCCCTGAAATAGAGTTATCAAGGGAAGTGCTTACGATAAAATTATCAAAGGGAAATCCTCAGTGTACTTACAATATTGTGTGCAAATCCTAGGACAAGGACAACTTCCAACCGAGTTCTACAATGGAGTCATGGTTTGTGGATTATGCCAATAACTTTGGCCGCTGGTGAAGTAATTAAGTTGATGGAAAAGCGGGTATAGGGACTAGCAGTTTCCATTTTTGCATCACAAACTGTGATTTCAGGACTTAAAAGGACCATAGACCAATGTCTTCATTAAGAAACTAGCTCGTTCAGCCAAGATGGTCTTTTCGATTCATCTTCACAAGACTAATAATAATACTCGATCCGCATACATATAAACAACCGTAGAGCAACAATATCATTCGAGAATGCAAGATGATCGCCAGTTTGGATTGGCATATCCAGCTCGATAGTAAGAATAATGTGGCGGCCATATTTTACCAGTTACTAATTATACTCTTGAGGTCCTCTTTGAAAAGACTCCAAGCACTGCGGTCATGCGTCGAGATGACAAGTCTGTCCCCGCAGTAAATGTCACAGGCTCGGGTGCATCTCTGAGCGTCTGCGCCATCGATGTTCTGCAGGCAGAACTCCTCGCAGTCGCCCACACACGGCTCAGCCCCCGCCGCTTCACCCATGGTATCTAGGGCCGTAAGAACCATCAATGCGAAGATGAGAGCCGCAGATATCGCTCGCCTGGTGGCCATGGATCTCGTTAATTTCCTTTCTTCTCTCACGATGGTGACTTCTTTGATAGTGTTTTTGATAAGAGCTGTGAGTTGCTGATGCGAATTAGGGTTTTCTTATATAGAACAGAGGGTACAGGGTTATATTTGGGTACGGATGTTGAGAGAATGTGGTTAGGAGTAAAAGGAGGAGTAAATGGAACATCTGACTTCATAGATGTTCGTAGATGATACGTCTGTTTTATGTCTTGCCGGTTGTCCTTTAACAGAATGAAAACCTGCTAAGCTATCAGTCCTACTCCTATACACATAATTAACCAAACATGGAAATTTTCCTTAAAACAATATGTAACCAACTACTAACTGCCTGGAGGCCAAAATATATAACTGCATGCTCTCCTGTACTAAGGTGGCAACTAACTGACAATAGGGTTTCACTCATGAACATGATCGATAATGCACTATCTCATTCGATGATCTATTATGATATTATTGCAAAATTTTAGTACGGTTCGGTCTCTTATCATTCTCGGTCCAAATTAATTGTATGCCCTCATGGCAAATAACTGTTTCGATGGATTATAAAATCTAGCTTAGAGCATAAATACAAGTTTGCGAAAATCAATTGATTTTATGACTGTTCGGTACAAATCATCAATTTTTTATGTAAGCCCGGAAATTTGATGTGATGGTGTCCGTATGAACCCCAATAGCATGATGCGTCGATACCCTCAACCCGCGTCTCCTCTCCCTCCTTGGAAGACAAAAGTTGGGATGGACTAAGTGGTTCAAACACCCTATTTCGTCAATATTGGATCCATCTTTCCACTATCGCATTGAACTTAGTCTCATAATTTGTATAAGTTTTCTAAATCTGTGGCTCGAGATCGAGACCCCGGGCAGGCTCCCTCCAGCCATCGGCCTCCAGTCGGGTGTGATCACAGGCGTTGGACAACCTCACCTGGCCTGGATGGCAGGCGGCTTACCTGTCAGCAATCTACTCGATCGCCCTCCTCCTCTTCTTCTTCTTCTTTCAATTTTTTTTGTATATTGTTTTTAATTAGAAAAATATTGTGTCAATACATGTCAAGTCAGGAGTACTCTTGTCACTTATCAAAATTTCTGTACATGGGGGCAATTCATCTGATTCTAAAGTACTGCAATTAATATGTGCATATTAAAAATTCGGGATAAAGAAATCCGACCGAGAGTTCCGCAGCTGCACTGTGGTGTATGAATTACGCCGATGATTCTGCCCCATCCCCACTCTAGCAAAATGAGCCTCTAGAAGAGGGGTACATGGTCTCGCATTTTTTTAATCTTGCGTGAGGTATGATCCATTCGAGTTTGATTTATTTAATAAAAAGAACAGGGATCAATGTCTTATGTAAAGAGATTTAACCTCACGAGCACGACAGTCTCTTTTTTTCAATGAATACAAGCTCATAATTATGCAGCTGAAAACGCCATCATCACATGATTCTCAGTCACGTAAACATACGATGGCGTTATTACAGCGGTGCAAGGTCATCGATTCGGATCAACAGCGAGAATAAGGCTGCCGGGTTTATTGATGAGGCGGAGGATTTCACCAGTGAATGCCAATCATCTCTCGGAGCCACTTGATAAAGTCTGGTTTGCCGCAGTAGGTATGGCAATCTTGGGTGCATTTCTGGACGTCTTTCTCTCCCTGGCAAAACTTCACGCAGTTGCATGACCCACCGTTGCCATTGCCTCTAAGTAACCCGCCAAATGAGATCGCGGACAACTGCTGCGGATCTGGATTTGCGGCTGCACCATACGTATCCACGGCGGCCACGAGAACCATCTCGAGGATGAGAACTGCGAATGATATGGCTTGCATGGCAGCCATGGATGGTTGGATCTCGCTTCTTCTCTCGTGACCTTGCCCACGGCTTGTTTGGATTATTATGAGCCGTGAGTTGTTTGGTGCAATTAGGATTTTCTTATAGAGAGAGGAGGGGAGAGAGGGCGCAGCTATATTTAGGCATGAATTTTATTTAATGTTTTCCTTCCTTCCTTCCTTTGACCAAATCAGACGCGGATATTGAAGTAGGTAATTAGGAGTAAAACAAGGGGTGAAGAGGCATGCCTGTCTTCCACATGCGTTCGCAGATCGTGATGTCTCCTTTGTGTCCTGTCAGCTGTTCTCCCACAAAATCGAGATTTGCTGAGCTTTCAGGTTCTGTAAATAGTTAAACCTGAAAATCTGCCCAACTAATAGAGTGACACGACCAACGCCGGATGCTTGCACTTTTCCAATAATAAGTCAAAGATAAACTCTGTTTCTTCTAGATGGCTCTGTGCCTATTCTTTTTCCGTAAATCTTATTAGCTAACGGTGAGCTATAAAGGGGGAATTGTGTGACCTTCTAAAAAGGCTGTTACGAGCAAGAATTGGAGTTCGAGATATTGGGCGGGGGTGTACATCAAGAGAAGACAGCAAATTGTGATATTTTGAGCTATACAAACTCGAGAAGCGCTGGAATGGATGTCACCGGTCAACGATGGATATACTAAATGACTGATTACCTCCCGGCACTTAACGTTGCGAGAGACAGAAATCGGAGCAGTCTGCTTACTCTTGCATGCAGTTTGTTTGCATCGCCTATTTTGAATGGTTCTTTTGATTGCCCCCCCATGTGAGTTAAAGCCAATCATAGCTGTAATGACCCACATCCTGTATCGGTTGCCTAATAATGAGATACTTGGTATGTATGCATGCAAACCCTAATAATGACAAGAGAGTAGCTCAAGCTAGCAATTCTTAGCGATGGGCTTGTGGTGTTACATATGGTATTAGAGACGACTCTGGCCCCACAATCATGAGGGATTGCGAATAGTTTGTTGAGACTCTCCACTGGCTGGAATCAATAGAGACTGTTAGACTCTGTCTCGAAAACGGGGGAGAATATAGAAATTCAGATCTGGTCCAAGAGCCCAATGAGGAGGACGCCGGGGGTTTAAATGAGGAAATTTGTAATAATCTGAATCCCATATTGACTGTGTAATGAGAAGATGTTTGGTGTATATATGTGAACTTTAATGACTTTAAGAGCAACCCAACATAATGGTATTACAATAGTTGTTTATGGCCATATTGCAAAAGATGAATTATTTTTTTATTGAAACAAAACTAATTAACTCGAGGAAAGTGTATGACTGACAGCATTTCTTTATGCCAGCCTAATGGCACAAATAAATTTTAAAAAATAAAAAAATCTCAATGAAAAGTATCCAAGGAAACATTAACTAAATACCAAAAAAATATTAAACCAATAGTAAGTTAACACTTTTTTTTTAAATTGTCTTACCTGGTTATGATAAATATTCTAACGAAGGTCAATTAAATCTTTCCTAAACACATTAGTTAACAATTTCAATCCGTTAGAATCTAAAAAATTTTTGAATATCAATTTTAAAATTAAAAAACACGTTTAATATACATATGCAATAAGAAATGTGAACTTTCAAAGTGATGAATCATGAAAGTCTTTTTCTTTTCCACGAGGAAATGGGGAAAAAATAAATAAAAATGAAACTCTAGTGAGGGATGGATCAACACCGATCGAGCCTCGGAGCTTTTTCACCTGTGCACCACGAGGTGTGATCCGTACGATTTCGATTTAATTAAGGAAAGATACAGAGGTCAATCTCTTATACAGGGAAATATTTATCCTCAAGCACGACGACAGCCTTAATTTTCTTTCAATACGTACAAGCTCGTGACACACAACTCAGTGCGCATGTGCACAATCATCACTTGATTCCCATGTGACCGCCGTAGACCGATGCCATTCTGTCGGCGTATTCTGTTCGACAGTGAGGATGAGGCCGGTGGGTTTATTGGTAAGGCGGCCGATCGATCGACCCGCCACGTTCATTGCTGTTCCTGTTTTATGTCATCTGACCACGCTAACCGGCCAGAAGTGCCGCAGTTACTATGGCACTCTTGCCTGCATTTCTGGACGTCATCGTTAAAGCGGCATAATTCGGGCAGCCGCATGAGTCACCATCCCCTACCCCAATTGACAACCTGCCCAACGACGCCGACATTGAATCTGGATGCACTTCACCATCCCTATCAGCTGCGGCCACGAGATCGACCATCGCGGTGAGGACGAGAACTGCGGATATCTCCCGACCCCGGCACGCTTGTCTCGATTGTTATGAGCTGTGAGTTGCTTGGTGCAATTAGGGTTTTCTTATATAGAGAGAGTGAGTTGGGGGAGAGAGGGCATATTTATCTTTAGAAGAGGATACTGAAGTTCGTGGTTAGGAGTAGAACAAGGCCTTCCACATGTCTTCGTAGGTCGTACGTCTCTTCTTCCACAAAATCAAGATTTGCTGAGCTTTCGGGTTCTGTAAATAGTTCAACCTAAAAAAAGGGAAAAATTTTATCTCTATAATGGATATATGATCAACGGCAGGTTGTTAGGTCTAATTTTCCACAATTACCCAGAGATGTGAATTTAGTAAATACTAATCCAGCCAGCCAAGGTTGAGCTAGCTGGTCAAATACAGTCCCGAACCGAGCTCGAGCCTCGGATGTGGTGCTGATCAAGCACGAGCAAAGCTCAAGCCAGGCATGAATATTGGCTGCACTCAGTCTCGAACACACACATCCTGCTCTAAAACATTTCAAAACATAATAGATCAAACCTTCATGGGAAACACCCCCCACACCAATACATAAAAGGAAGGGGAAACTTATATAAGAAATGGAATGACTCGGAGATCATAATAAAAATGGATTCCCAATTTCCCATAAAAAGAAATGTAGCAGCAGATATAGGAGTTTTGTCAAGCGATTGTGAAGCTTATTAGGCCTCGAAATAGCAGGAAGAACGAAGAAGAAATGGATCGATTGCCATCCCTACCGTGTATATCGCAGCAGCTTCCTTGGAAGACTGGGACGTTATAGCAGCAGCCTTTTGTCGCAGAGGTCTCCCCGCTAGTGATCTTGGGTGAGGTTGAGTTTCTGCTTCACCAACATTTGTCGTTTCATGCCCCTTCTCTATTAATGAGCTCGACGGCTCTGGTTGATTTTCTTGAAGTGGCTCCAGACATTTGTTCAGGACACTCTGCTTGGAATCCACCGTGCATTGCGAGAGATTCTGGACATGAATTCCGCTCCTCCGGATTGAAAAATACACAGCTGATTGCCTTCTCCGACATGGTCTGTCTAGGAGGTCAGTACGTCATTTTGGTTAACTCTTTCTCTGGCAGAAAATAAGGAACAAAAAAAAAAGCATAAACAAACCATCCCTTCTTGACACTCTCCTCGGCGAGGAATGATCCAGCAGAGCAGAGAGAGAGCTCAAAGCTGCATTTATTTTGCGATCTGAGGATGCTCTGATTGGGGGAAAATGGGACGAGAAAGTCAACAATAGATATTCGGGTTATGAACTACATTTATTACTCTGCTGCTACTGGCGCCGGCCGCTGCCGAAGGTTATTATTATTACCAGGTTGGTTACCTTGACAGGATTCACATGCATCATCGTGCTTGCTTGATTCATCTCTTGCCTATGACAAGAATTACATTATTCCCCATAATTTGGTGCGCATTGCGACAACAGCAACTGCTGAAGCACCAGAAGTTCTTACCGACGACCACAGTGGACCAATCAACAGTAGCAAATACTGGTAATAATAATAATTAAAAAGAGAGAGAGAGAATTGAACAGAACTCGTTGGTAGATTATAGTACTTGGAGGAACCAGAGCATTCAAATTCGACCTCGTGTTTGCCCAAATCTGTGGATTGTGAAATGGGCACAACTATTCGAACAGAATGTAATAGGGAAATTACTCCCATCCGAGGCAAGGTCAACGAACTGTACTCTGCTCCTCTCCAGTTGTATCACGTAATTGCACCTAGTCCACCAATCACACTCTACTCATATTTAGTCGAACCACCTGATTACGCTTGGTTAGCTAGCTATACTCTAACGGACAACCAATGAGTCAGCTAACTTGACCATTGTGTGACCAACACATCCGCCTTCAATGCGCAAAAACTGCGTGGGTGGACAAGGTTCCCGGATCATTATAAATATTGAAGCAGCACATTCGTTACCTTTGCTTAATTCTTTCTTGATATAGTTTACAGGTTTAAGTATCAGATAGACATTTCATATGGCCTGAGTTTGGCTTGCTTCCAGGTACGTTCGTGGCATTAATGGATCATCAAGATAGTTGACCTTAAAAGAAGGTCGGGTTCACTCTGTCTTTCAGTCAAGCGGAGCTGTTCCACTAACCAGAAACACATCAGAACGGAAGCAATGTAAGGAGGTGAGACACCTTCGGCGGGGCTGACTTGCTTTAGCGAGAGTGGATGCAGCTTTTACCGAAGCTGAGCCTCATTGCACCTAGCTCTGGGAAAGCGCCGAGCTCCCCTGCTCTTTAGGAAGGAGACAGAGGGAAAACAGGACAGGGGTAAAACGGTAAAAGTACGTTGACGCTCGCTGATTGTTTTGACCCGATATCGCATTCTTCGGGTCGGTTTTTTGGTAACCGGGTCCTCTTGTTGGATCATGGATGCATCAACCAAGGAAGCCAATTAATCCAATTCAAGTCCAATTGCCTAAATGGTTTAATTGAGTGCTTTTTCCACTAATAAAGTTCTGATTTTGGGAAATGGGGATAGTAAAAATCTACAATTAATTTTTAAGTGAACTTATTCAAGTTGAATTTAATTTAACAACACTCATTTAGTGCCTCAGCTTTTGGTGAATTAATTTTCTCCTCTGATGCATCTATATACCGCAGCACAGCACATGGATAGGTTTCTCCTGCACAAATCATCCAGCGTCGTCATATGAGGCTGCCACCAGCACCAGCACCTCCTTGGAGATTGGGGAACTGAAAGGCATTATCAAGGCCCAGGAATGCGCCAAAATCTGCAAACAAATAAGGTTCTCCTGCACAACGACGCCATGGACCTGGTTACTGCTCTCCGACAGAATAGCTTCCAATTTCAACCCTTACTGGCACTGCGCATGATTCAAGCTCAAGATCTTTCACTAGCTTTTGAATTTGTGCTTAGATTCTCTAACTTCCTTGCTCACAATATAGCCAAATGGGCAAGGTTTAGTCATCATATTGGTCCAATCTCCATCTCAACCCTCCCTTCTAATGTCTTATTAAGGGACTCAGAGGTGTAGTTTGACCAATTGTATACTCTCTCCTCTGTAAGTCCTTTCTTTAACATGAATGAATGGCTTCCCAACCAAAAATATATATATATATATATATATATATCAGTAGAAATTAAGTAGTTCGATTATGTTAATTTTTCTTAAATTATGGGATCAAAATGTCATAAGAGAATGCAAATTTCACTTAGTAACTTACAAATCCAAAATGTAATAAGGGGATTTTTGGTTCCTTTCTCCTCCTGAACTGAACAAACAGCAGCAGCTCTTATCGTATTTACGAAAGCTATGGAGACTTTATGACAAAACAAGAATTGAACAATCTCGTCCTCCGTGGACGAAGGGAATCCTCTAACCCAGATCTGTATAAGTTGAGAACTTAGACCAGAGAATCTCCGCACCCTCTGAGCAACATAGAACTTGGTTGTCTTTTAGAATCATTTCCTTCAACAAGCATGGTGGGATTGTAAAGCAATTGAGGAAGAGAGGAGAGCTTCTTTGATTTTTAGGGAGAGGGAGAGGGTTGGTTCTTCATTCTCTCTCCTCTTCGTCCATGGCTGCTACTGCTCTCCTCTGTTCAATGAAACGCTAATTCCCATATCCCCACCAAGAAAGTAAGATAAGAACACATTTTTCGTAGTGCGATTGTCCGGTTTAAGGTTTTTTAATTGCTGATTAGATCCTGCGGTAATTATATAATATAATCACCGGTACATTTTCTGAAATTTTCTTGGTGCTTTAACCTATGTTTGTGCTCTGTAACCCGGAAAGAATTTTTGCAGAAGCAGACAGGCAGGCCAACGCACAAATACCCCTACTGTCGTTCACTTTTCCCTTCCCCCACTTCTCCCTCAGCCATTATTATTATTGCTCTCCTTCAAGGATGTCTTCAACCTCCCCAACCACAAGAAGCTTCGGCATCATCTCCTCACTGTGCTTCTTCCTCTCCGTTGCTGCTGCTGCTGCTGCTCCTCTGAACCTCACACTCTCTCATCAGCACCCCGACCCCGAAGCTGTGGCTCAAGATGTTCATAGGTAAGCTCCAAATCCTCTCCTTTCCCATCTACTTCAGTGTCATATCACTCGCATTCACACACATTGCTTGATTTCATTTCTGGGTTTGTGTTTCCCGACCCAAAGAAGACCATACACCCATAGCTTCATTCTAGATTCCCTGTTAATTTCTGGGTTTTCATGAAAAATCCCTTATGGGTTTTGCTCATTAATGGAAACCCTTTTGGTGTTGAATCCCCATTTTCCTATTTTCGATCCAAAAAGGTGAAAATCTCTTCTTGGTTTAACTCATAGTGACAGAGTTGTCCTGTCTCTCGTCTTTTAGTTGACAGCACAGAGTCCCTTCCTTCTGGGTTTTGTTCCTTAGGCAGCTCCAATTTGCCACATTGTCTTAGATGGGCTCTGTTGGCTATCAACAGTGAAATGGTTCTGACTCTTCCCTTCTCGGATTGTCACAGGAGAGTGAATCTTTCCCTCTCGAGGAGAGAGCTCTTCTCAACTGAAGGACACGGCCAGTCATCCTCGTCCTGCCTCACCGGAAACCCCATTGATGACTGCTGGCGGTGCGACCCAAGCTGGCAATCCAACCGCCAGCGGCTGGCTGAGTGCGGGATTGGGTTCGGAGCAGTGGCTGCCGGCGGGAAGGGGGGGCGCTACTACGTGGTCACGGACTCTTCTGACTCCGACACCGTGGACCCAAGGCCCGGGACCCTCCGGCACGCCGTGATCCAGACGGAGCCGCTGTGGATCACCTTCGCCTCGGACATGATGATAAAGCTCAAGCACGAGCTCTTGGTGAACAGCTACAAGACCATTGACGGCCGCGGTGCCAACGTCGACATCACCGGGAATGGCTGCATCACGCTGCAGTACGTGTCGAACGTGATCATCCACAACGTCCACGTCCACCACTGCAAGCCCTCCGGGAACACCATGATCCGGTCGAGCCCGACCCACGTCGGGTGGCGGGGGAAGTCGGACGGGGATGCGATCTCCATATTCGGGGCCTCCAAGATCTGGGTCGACCACTGTTCGCTGTCCTACTGCGCTGACGGCCTCGTTGACGCCATCATGGGCTCCACCGGGATCACCATCTCCAACAGCTACTTCTCCCACCACGATGAGGTCATGCTCCTCGGACACGACGACAAGTTCCTCCCTGACTCCGGGATGCAGGTTGGAGATTTATCAGTTACAGCATTCCACTTTTCTTTTCCTTTCTAACCTTTGATCAAGAGTGTCTTGATTCAAACCAATATTAGAGCGGTAAATCCTGGATCGAATTCGGGGGATAGACATTGGTCAAATAACGCGGACAGATCTCTCCTTCCAGGTGACTATTGCGTTCAACGTATTCGGCCGAGGGCTCGTGCAGAGGATGCCCAGGTGCCGGCGCGGGTACATCCATGTGGTAAACAACGACTTCACTTACTGGGAGATGTACGCGATCGGCGGCAGCGCCAACCCGACCATCAACAGCCAGGGCAACCGCTACGTTGCACCGGCTGACCCGAACGCCAAGGAGGTAAGATAACATCAACATCTAAATGTCGTTGCTCTCACGGGGCCCCTGCAAGAATTAAACGGTTGTCATCAATCATCATGGCACGGAGAACGACCGCATCTTCGGGAACGCGGCGTAGTCGGACTTCTCTAGTCGGAAGACTCGGAACTTTATGACTTGTGCCACCGTAACTGTAAGAGGCTAGGTGAATGTGAGGCGGTGGTGGCCCGCTTGCGGCGCGGCGCGTATGCAGCAGACGCGCGCGTCTCGCCTGTCGCCCGCGATCTCTTCTTTTTTTTTTTTCTCTCTTTTTTCGGCTGTCTTTTTCGATGCATCGTACTGTGAGGCCTATGTCTAGCCAACTTGTTGGGGGGCCATGAGGTGAGGTAATGGGGGAGAGATTCCATGCGAAGCTAAAATTATTTGAATATCTTTTCAGGGAAAAAAAAATAGTTCTGTTTATTTACTTCACGTAACTTTCGACTTCATTTCCGAGAAAGGTATGATTTCAAACGTCTCTTTTCCATGTTTATTTTTTGAAAATCTTATTATTATTATTTAAAAATAAAAAAAACCTTCTAATTTCAAAATTGACGGAAAATAAGGATGAATGCCTGTCGGGTTTATGTGCAGTTATGTTCGGCTGGTCATAGGTCACATGTTGATGTTGCTGTGGTGGGGACTATCTACTATTTACTAGATTGGCCCCAGTCTTTTTCTCCCTTTCCAACTGTCTCCTATTTCATGTAATATGAATATAGAAGCATTTCAAGGACATTGACAATGATGGTCATTAAGTGCATGCCAGCCAATAGCGATATCCGTTTTTGCGAAAATTTTCTTGACTCTGACACCGTCTGTCAGACCCTTTATTATTTCTCTACTGCAACTGCCCAGTGAAATAACTGTTATTAAAGGAAAAAAAAGGGGCACTTTTTTTGTATTCGGTACGTCATCGCAGCTGTTTTGTCGATGCCACCACCTATGAGAGAAGAGATGCGAAGGATTTGTTAATGTGGGGCTGGCGCGTTGACAGGTGACGAAGCGCGTGGACACCCAGGAGGGTGACTGGGCGAACTGGAACTGGAGGACGGACGGGGACGCGATGGTGAACGGTGCGTTCTTCGTGCCATCGGGTGCGGGCTTCAGCACCCAGTACTCCAAGGCCTCCAGCGTCGAGCCCAAGTCGGCCGGCCTGGTCACTCAGCTCACCCTCCACGCCGGCGTCTTCGGTGACTCGAGGTAACCACTCTCTACCGCCTGGTGCTTAATTATCTATTTACTTCAGGGTGTAAACTGTGGTCCATGTACCTAGCTGTCTAAAGGCAGGGCCATTTGGCCCTCGTAAGAAGGATAGCATTATAGAGGTAGAAAAGGTGAAGAGTTATAGGAAAAGAGTCACCAATGCAGTGGGAGAAGTCCTTGTCTCGGAATTAAGAGCCTTGGCAATTTGATCCTTTCCCTTTCCTCAATTAAATTCATCGACCTCCCTTGTAATAGGAAAAGAAGCACAGTAAACTCGTTTATTGATCGCTAGCTACTGATGGTCGACAATAGATAATCCTATTCTGGCCCCCAAGTTCTAATCTGGTCCTAATCCGATTGATGACATCAGATCTAATACGGATCCTAAAACATTGCGATGCTGACTCGGGATAGAGTGAGGTTGCACTGGGGTGTAAAGGGAGTAAAGTAGTAGCTAGTTTTGATTTTGATGGAGATAATAATGAACCTTTTAGCCTGAACCTTTACTTTAGCATACCATGAAAAGTCTACCATTAATTTTGATGGTGGCGGGGCATGACTCTGGAAAATGGTGTGGATCCCACTGTCCCCTCTCTTACAGTAGTTCTGAGCTGTCTGGCTCCATTCCCCATTGTTTGTTGCCCCTTTCCAGTTCTTACCCTGCTTCAACCTTGTCCAGTCAATTCCATTCATCCTTACCATTTCGCTCAGCTAATCCCCTGTATCTGATAATAATTTCCCTTTACACAACCTAAACTTTTGGGTTGACTTCCAGCAGTGTGGATCCGGCTACAAGAAGTTGATCCGATGGACCTAGAGTCTAGAGAAGCCAATGCCTGTCCCTGTAATTGATTTAGTAGCATCCCTCAAAGTCTCCACGATCATTAGAACTCCCCTTTAGGCCAAGAACTCCCCCACGCTTAGAAGTTAGACTTCAGTCAGAAAGATCTTGGCCAAGGCATACCATCCCGGGTTTGATTTTCGGACCCTTTAGGATTTTGAGTACTTTGACTGTGACTCCATTGAGCTGGAGGTTAATCAGTGGCCTGCCTGAAATTATAAGGCAGTCTTTAGACTATGTAGATCAATCCTAGATCATTCCGGTGGAATACCATGTTTTTTTTTCCATGGGATCTGCTTTATACGTGAACACTGAAATTTGTTTCTTTCCAGTTGTTATTCCAATCTCATCTCCTGCAAGTAAATCTGGGACTGGCATATATGTCTGTGGAGAGTATAAGTGGACTTGTCCGAGCCAAGTTGTCATTTCCCTGCAACTGAAAAATTGCCTTCCTGTTGACATTATTTGCCGTATCCTACTCAGCCCTTCCTCTTTCCATGTTCACCATTTGGCTCTTCAACTTCATCCATATCCTCCTTCGGCTTATTCCATTGCCTTCTTCAGCAGTGTCCTATTCGATCCCATCTATGACCTCCTCAAGAACATATGCTTTATCCGGGGATGGAGCCAGATTGTGGGATCTTCCCCCGGTGCGGATTCTTTTTATGTGGACATTAGCTCTAGGAATTATTAGAGAAATAAGACAGGTGGTGCCAGTTGGGTTGAAGCTTCTGGCCATGTGGAAGTGCCTGATTTTGCATGTGTCGTGTACTTGGAAAACGTTTTTAAAAATGTAGCTGTCCACTGAGAACATGGATGGATGAGTCGCACATGGTGTCTGGGAAGCACTTTTCCTTTCATGTCCCCTTGGAGTAATCAATCCTTAACAGGAAGGCATTTACTCAATACATTACTAGTAGTTTCCTCCTTTTCTTTTTGGGCATCACGTGGTATCCGAAAGCATCGTATATTCTTAGTAAGCCAATTTTTAATGAGATTGACCTACCAACGAATAAAAATTCGTGTTGATAATATTATTAGTAGTTGTTAGAACCTGGTTTCTGACATGCGGAATATGCTGAAACAGACCCATTTTTGAAGGGCCAAACTGTCTCTGGGCTCAATGGACAACTTGTCTCTGTCGTTTTAGCAATTATCATGCTGAAAACAGTCCCACTTTTCCATTTTCACCACTTGGGCAATTCTGAAAACCACACCAAATAATGGTTGGATCGCACTTAGAACATGGAAACATGTTTTCCAATCGCTAAAACGGTGAAAAGAGGTGGAGAAGGGGGAATGAACTGGAACTGGTTACCGAAGTAAATTAACCAGAGCCTGATGAATGGTCTCTGTTGATTTCGCTTCAGGGAGAGCACAGGAGACATCACGTCCACGGGAATCCCAGGAAGCGGGATGACCACGGCAACAGACACCTATGGTGGTGGCAGGTCAAGTGGGGACGGGGACGGGGACGGCAACTTCTTTGGGATGATTTTCGGGAGCAGAGCAACGGGATCATGTCCGACGACAACCTCGACGTATTTGTCCCTTGTAATTATTTTGGTTCTGTACACTTGCACCACCAACCGCTTTCATTCAAATTATTAGCAGTGTAGAAGAAACTCTTGGGAGGAAGGAATTTGCAAGGTGGCTTAAGGGGGAAAGAGGCAAATTGCATGATTGATTACAGATTGATGTATGGCCCTATGTGCATAGCTCATCATCGATGATAAGGGCCCTGATCTAACTTACATGGAAATGAGAGGAGCATCCCGAGAACACAGTTCGTTGCAAGGTCGATCTCGAGGAAAGGTTCTTGCCTGTACTCGAGCCTTGTGGAGCTATGCAGATATGAATCTAAGCCAGAAATTCTGGCCCAGACTCGATCTTTATGGAGTTTTGCACGTAGAAATCTAAGCCAGAATCTCGGGGGGGACAAGGGGTGCTATTTGATCTTTGAAGGTTGAAGATGGGATAAGAGTGGCCCTGGTGGAATTTAGGGTTGCTGTGGTCGGAATTGGTTTTCTAAATTATAATTGATAATTTGAATATAATAAAATAAATATAAATATAAAATATAGATTTAATTGTGATTTTTAAGGGATATTTACCATTTTTATAGTGATTTTATAATTTAATCATTATTTCTAATTTTTGTTAATTATATATTTATAATCATTAGGGTCATTTTACGGAGTATAAAAATGAGTTCGGATACCTAAAGTAAATATATTGAAAAGGAATTCATCGTGCACACTTAGTTGTCATTCGATTCGATGTGTTCATCACGTCATCGGTAGTTTCGGTTCACTTAACAACGTCTCAATTCGACCCTTACCGTAGTTGTCGGCCGGGCCAGGGCCTGTGTCGGTGCATACATTTTTCCAAGAGAAACCCATGTAAGCATTAGAGCCCGCTGAAAAGGTTTGGTTCGACGAAGTCTCTTTCAATACATCTTAAAAAAAAAAGTACTGCTGGGCCAGAAAAAGTATATCTATATACACAGAGACAAAAAAGAAAAAGAAAAAGAAAAAGGGTTTTCTTAAGCCTTCAAACTCTCTAGTCTCAGTCACCTCTCATCAGCTTTCGCCACTTCACCGTCACTGTTATTTTTGGCAGCGGCGCCGTGAGTGATGGTCAATCCCTTCTGTCCTTCGCTATCGTTAGCGGCGATCTCGTCCCTATACCTCTTGTAGATGTCCCCTCCATAGTACTTTCTCGTCCTGAAGACCAAGATCAATAGAATCAGAGCCCCGAAGAGGTTAACTCCGGCAAGGATCGAAAACGAGAGCCGGTAGCACTGCTTCCCAATGCAAATGAGCTCCTTCACCATGTCCCGGGTCATCCCCTTGAGGGCGAGCTGCTTCGTGGCCTCCCGGTCGTAGAGCTTCCCGACAACCCTGACGTTGAGGATGTACGAGCCGAGCGGGCTCGCGAGCTGGCCGCAGTTGAACAGCGTTGAGTAGTACTTGAGCCCGAATAGCTCGGAGATGATCACGAAGAGCAGCGTCAGCTGGGACCCGAAGGAGAACCCGATGAGCAGCGATGCCACGTAGACCGAGCTAGGGAGTGGGAAGGCGACGAGAATGTCCCCAATGGCAGAGAGCACCAGGGAGAGCATCATGATCACCGGCCGCGGCACCTTCCACCTCTGATATATGGTCTCCGAGACGAACCCGGCGAAGACCCTCCCGAAGTAGTTCCATATGCTCACGAGGGAGACGAACGTGCTGATGGTGTGCTTCGGGTATTCGAGGGACTCCCCGATCTGGCCTAGGTTGTCGATGGCCGTCAGGCTGCAGCCGAGCCCGCAGAAGGTGGCAAGGAAGAGGATGATCATGTCGACGCTCAGGAGGGCCTGCAGGATCGTGTAGTCCTCTCCCCGTCGAGGAGGGCTGAAGATATTACCGCAGCACGATGAACCCGATGGTAAATCCTTCGAGCTGGGGCTGATCTCTTCAATCCTTTTCTCGATCTGGGCACTGTTGGCATGGTCGGCTTGTGGTAGTTCGCTAGCCGGTTTGCTGACTATGATGCCAGTGGGGGGAGGAACCGGGTTCTTCGGCTGCTTCCACGTGGCGAGTTCCTCCCGGATCGCGATCAGCAGTGGGAAGAAGGTCAGTGTGATGATGGCGACAGCGGAGAAGACGTAGGCGATGTGGGAGAAGGTGACCTGCTTCTGGCCGATGGTGAGGCCCATGAGGAGGAAGGCGAGCGCGAGGGTGATGTAGAGGTACTCGAAAAACACCTTGCGCTCGTTCGGGTGCGAGGAGACCTTCATGGGCCGGATCGTGTAGACGAAGATCAGGGAGATGGCGGCCGGCAGCCACCCGATGAGGAGGATCATCGACTTGGAGTCGTCCCCATAGATGGCGTGGTAGAGCTGGGTGAACATCGCACCACTCAGGCCGACAAAGCCCTTCATCAGGCCGAGCATCATTCCCCGGCTCCCGGGGAAGTTCTTCACGCAGGTGACGAGCGAGCCGGTGTTGGCGAAGTTCTGAGAGTTGGCGCCGATGCAGATGTAGAGGCACATCTGCCAGACCGCCGGCCGCGGGATCCGCTGCGTCACGGCCATCCAGATCATGAAGTAGCCGGCGAAGTTCATGGCGGAGCCGACCAGGAGGACGAACCAGGCTGGGGCGACCTCGGCCAGGAGCCCCGAGAGGACCCCCACGTTGGCGCCGAGGTCCTTGAAGGAGCCCAGGAGGTTGAGGGTCGATTGGTCGTAGCCTAGCACCGACTTGATGTCCTTGGAGTAGACGCCGAACAGGTACGTGGCGCCTGCGCCGGCCATTATCAGGAACGAGGCGAACATCATGAACCACCGGCCCTTGATCAGCTGGCACACGAACCCGCAGCACCCTCGACTCCCACCGCTGGCAGCCATCGCCGGTCGAACGCCGATTGATCTCCGGTTAGCAACAAGAAGAAAGCTTCACTTTTCTCCTTCGCGATCACAAAAGCGAGACAGTGGTTTATTGAGGGAGATTCCTTCCCCTCAATATATAGATTACGGGTTTTTTTTTCCTCCGTTTTCCTTATAAAATTTTCATATAATAAAATCAGATTTTTTAGGGGGAAAGAAACTAACAATATCGTTTTAGCAGATAACAGCTAAAACAATTGTCCCATTCTGTTGACTCATATCTTCTGATAAGGTCAGAGTTTGAGATGACGACAAACATTGGTTGTATTCATTTATGGCATAAAGGATGGAGAGATTCTGGTAATCTTAAGGTTGCTCTTCCATCTGTTTCTTACGAGGAAGCTGGGCAGTGTTCTTACTGTTTTAGCATGTACAGATAAACTTCCCATTCAAAGGTTCAACCGAGTCCTTTCTAACCAAATATAAAAGGCTCAGCAGTCAATAAATAGCAGATTATCTTGCCTGGTAATTAAGACTGCCCGAGATTTAGACATCAACGCAAAAGGTAGGACGTGGTTTGTGGGTACGGATCCCAGCCCGGCCACTGTCAGGACGGGTGATAATAACGAACCACCGGCCAATGATCGACTGCGAGACGAACTCGTGGGCATCCCTTTTAATTTGTGCGATTCTGTTAATCACCCTTATGCTGTTTGCCGCCCACTTTGTTAATGTGATTAGGTTTCCTATTCTATTCCATCCGGGCACGTGATAAGATACAGTTATTTGTCATAAATGTCTCACTTATCCATAACTGACCTGTAGGGATAATTCCAGTACCAAAATTGCACTTTCCCTTAACTTGAGAAACACATTCCCACTATATTAATTAAAGGTAAACAATTTTTCAAATATAAAATGCATATTTCAATATTTATATTTGGTAAGAGAATTAATTGCATGTAAATTATTTTCAAATTCATATAAAGGGTAGATTAGGTATTCAAAATATTAAAAATAATTTTTTTAAATAATCACTTGATCAAATGTAGTAATTGATCGTTGCTTATCCTTTGGTTTTCATTTTTTTTTAAATAATCCCAGTTGATATTTAGGGGGAAAAAAAACCAATGAGGTTTTTCAGTAAACAATAATGGCACTTATATTATTATTTGACTTATTAACACACACACACGGACATATATATATGTACACTCCCATCTACTATCAATTACAATGAAAATTATCACGTGTAATATTGAGTTCGCATAAACTTTACACCGAGTTCTCGGAAATTCCTTAAAGTGATGACAGGAAATGTGGAAGGCTGCGACGGTCCTTAATTCCTCCGACCACAACGAGGTTTCTAATGAACCATGAAGACATGCTCTCTTCTGTGTAGGCTCTATATGGTCTCTGTAAGAGGGCCGGGAGAAGCTTCCACAATGGAGAAAGTTGACATTATCTGGCAGGGAAACCATCAGGCCATCTTCACCAACACCAGCTTCTCTCAGAACCCTCAAGCTCTCTTTCCTAGAACAGCTCCTCCCCACGTTCTACACTCCAGTAATATTCCTCTTCTACTATGTCAAAGATGCCCGCATAGCTCACGAACTAGCCTCGTTGATCCTAAGAGCACCGCTCTCGTAAGCCCTAGCCTGCTTCTACCCTCTTGCCGGCAGGAGGCAAGGCCTGAAACAACCTGACCCTCCGGTGCCGCAGGTGGCCTTGCAGGTGAACGTTTTCAAATGCGGCAGTGTAGCGATGGGGATATGCATGTTTCATGCTGTTACAAATGCGATCACGATGAGTAGCTTCCACTCCTACTGGGCGGCGATCGCCGGCGGCAGCTACTCCGGCAAATTACCCCGTCCTGACTTCCGGGCGGCACCCTCCCTCTTCCCCCTCCCGAAGGATCCTTTGCCGGAGAGCTTCCTTGAGGTCATGGAACGAGCTTGGTTCAGGGAAGGGAAGTTTGTGACCTGTGGCTAGCTCGTGTTCAACCGGAAACCCATAGCCATCCTGAGGGAGAGAGCCGAGGAGGAGGGAGGAGGGAGGAGGGAGGAGGGAGGAGGACCGGACCGGAGCCAACCCGGTACGAGGTGTTTAGCGGGTTCCTATGGAAACCTGCGACGGATGCCTCCAGGAGAAGAGCGAGAGCACCACCGGGGATGTCACTCTCCATCCACTCTGTAAACATGAGACAGAGAATGAAGGAGACCATCCCCAGCTTGCAGTTGGGAATCTCTTGTGGTCTGCTGCAGCGACATTTGACACTTCCAATGGCACAAGCGCCGCCCTCCCTTGCTTGGTGAGGCTCATTAGGGAATCGATAGCTAGGGAGGATCAATGGGGAGTTTAGCGGGTTATGAGGGCTTTCCGGCTTATGTATGGGGGTACACGGACAGAGGGTTCGGTTGTTCTCCGATGATGGGGAGAGCCTGGACGTGTTCAGGTTCTCGAGCTGGTCCCATATAAATGGGGTTCGATGAGATCGACTGTGGCTGGGGGAAGCCAGAGTTCGTGGGAGTGTTGCGAGGGAAATGCCGGGCGTTTCAGGAACCTGGTGATTTTCGACGAGTTGGACGGTGGAAGTGGAATGGAGTCACGAGCTACACACTAGATGAAGGTATAAATAATATAATGTTAATAAATATATTAAATAAATTAGTGATATTTTTTAGAGCGAAATGTTGCTGTGGTGTAGTGGTTATCACGTTAGTCTTACACACTAAAGGTCCCCAGTTCGATCCTGGGCAGTAACATTTCAGTTTTTAAAATGACAAAAAAGAAAAGACAAGGAATTTCCGACCTGCCGGATTCGAACCAGCGACCTAAGGATGCCAGCTAGGCCTAACCCACTACAGTCCTCCGCTCTACCAACTGAGCTAAGGTCGGTTTTGGAAGAAGAATCGAAACTAATTTCTCAAGTAGTTAATTACATTTTGCACGCACTAAAATTGAAAATACATTCATCAGCCACCAAATAGTCTTCTCGGTGGACCCATCTAACTGGATTCAGGGGAACGAGTGCATTCCCTAAATTCAGATGAGGTTTTACATTTATCTTTATTTGTGGCTGTGAGGATCTTTCCTTTAGTTTGATCAATAATAATTCATCTTATTATTCATTATAAAACTATAACAATTTATTTCAATTAAATAAACAAAAATTTAATAAATTTCACATAATCCAGAATTTAATTAAACTTATTAATTAAATAGTAAAATTATTTAAATTATAAATATTTTTTCATAAATTGTAATAAAAAATATTGTTTAAGGGAGAGTTGCGTTAAAAATATATTCATTGTGGTATTTCTCTCTTGGATCTTTCTATGTGCTGTTTTTCCTCCTGTAAAGTAAAGTAACCACCTAACGTGCCCATCTTTTTAGTGAGGATTGGGTGGAGGTTAAATCAGTAATTTCTCACTTAACAACGTAATAGCTTGTCTGCTAATTCATATCCACGTCAGCATTTGAGAGAGAGAGAGAGAGAGAGAGAGAGAGAGAGAGAGAGAGAGAGAGAGAGAGACGGAGAAGAGGGAGAACCGTCGGCAGTCCCACAGGAAAACGAGTAAAACCGGAGATCAGGAAACGGGGATCTGAAGTCGAAATGACATTATTATCGCTTAATTATCCTCGGGCCCATCATATATTAAACCGGAATCTCTCGTAACAGCTTTCTCCTGCCTTCCTTCTCTCTTTCTCCGCCTGTTTCTCATTCTCTTGTTGCTCCATGCGGTGATTATTATAGTTCATAAAGGTACGACCTTCCTTCTTTTTCTGCTCCTTTCTCTCGAGTATCCCTTTTTGGCGTCCTTGCTGAATCATTCGCTGGTCTTCTTCATGGGTTGAGTTTGCGTTACATTCTGGGCTTCAAATGGTTTATTGGGTCTAGTGGTTTCTCCATTGTTCTGTGATTTGTTGCCTAATCTTGTCGGTAAGGCCTGGAAGTGATAGATGGATAGTTTTCTGTTTTCTGAGGGAGTGGTTAGTGGGAAAAGATTAATGTGGGCAATCCTGAGGAAGAAGAGGTAAATCTAGGGGAGTTGTGGATTGAGAACCTTCACTTTGAGATGCATATAACTTTGAAAACTTGCTCTGCACGCCCCTCTTAACTTTCTTGGACTTGGTTAATTTAGAGTTGATTTTGTATGATTGAGACTGTTGTCCTTAATCACAGTGGTTGAAAATCCTTGGAAAGAAGTCGAGAATTGGCAGTTTAGGTTTCTATTCCATTGAGCTTTATATCTAGTTACCCTGCATTTGTTATGGGGGAGGGGCTGTTGTATTCTGCTTGTGTTTGTGCATTCGATGAAAGTCAGATTAGGCATTTTTTTGCTGAACAATGAAGTCTTATCTGTAGTTAGTAGTGGAGATCTTCGGTTATATTAATTTCTTGCCTTGGTTTTTTATCTCCCTCAATTTAGTAGTAGTTCCTTATCGGACATTTCCAAGTTTTAGTGGCTTGTTTTAATGAAAAGCTTGCTGAATCTATTGTTCTAAGGTTTAAACACTACTTCCAACTCTTCTCTTCAATTTTCTACCGACTTGGCCCTGTTAAAACCTTTTTTTTCCCGATTTGCTGTTGATAATTATGTTTGTCCTGGCCGTAAAGATCTGTTGCCAATCAGAATATCTACTCTATGCAGATTAACATATACAGTGACGTAGTTCCATCAGATTCCAACTGGCCTTATCTGTTGAAAAAGGGAGAACTGGTTTCATAGACTGATATTTTAACTTAAAATCTTGGGTTCTTACCGAAGGGAATGGTTGTTCATTTCAAAAATCATCATGGAGGTAGTTACTGGGTGTTCCCATTTCAGTGAAAAGAAACCAGCCCTTGAGTCCTGTCCATCGGTTGTTGAAGGGAAAATGGGCCAAGAGAAGAAAGACTTAAGCGCCAATGCATTCGTCAACCACGGTAATATTCCCTTTCTGAATGACTCCTATGAAATTCAGACCTTGTAGAATAAAAAGTCAATGAAATAAAGAGGGCTGGAAACTAAAATAAAGGGACATTCTCGATGCAAGCATTGTTAATATTGGAATTGTTAATACTAATTCTCAATCAAGTTAATGGTTAATGGCTGAATCTGAAAGTCAAAGATGCGTCTGGAAATGGGCTCCAGCTGAGGAAGCAACGCAGTTTTTTTTTGTACCGTGAATCCCTTCTTTCCTTTATTTTAGCTCCTTGGATTCTTTGTTCCCCTTATAAGTACTTCAGAAAACGTCACTCTTTTATTCTCTCATTTGAGTATACATTCTAATTCTTATCTGAATACTTACAATTACATCTTGTAGCTGCAATTACTTGGCATGAGAATAGGAGAAAATGGATCGGAGATCAGCCTCGGCATTCACAAAAACTAGTGAAGGATCCTGTTATAAGGTAAACTTAGAGATTAGCAAGCACAATCGTTCGAAATTTCCCCATTTTCTAGTTTTCCAGTACTTGTTCTCGTGGATGATTGAAAGCTTAGATTAAAGTTGCTGTTTGCTAGTGCATTTGATTGCTATCTATCTCAAATTTGATGCTAACAGAGCTGCCACATAAAATGGTTGGATTTTCTTGTAAAATATCCTGTTTACATTTTACTATCTTGAGTAATAACTATCATGAAACTAAAATTCAATTCGTGTTTCTCTGCACCAGCTGGTCAACGACTTATGATGAGCTGCTGTCTACCAACGAACCCTTCTCTGGCCCAATTCCTCTGCAGGTAAGACTACTGGCAGCAAAGAGGTGAATTGAACCGTGTTTTGGCATGACTTATAACTCAGTTTGCTGGATTCGATCTGCAGGAGATGGTCGACTTTTTAGTTGACATTTGGCATGAAGAAGGCCTCTTTGATTAGAACTCTTCTAATATAAAGTTACACTGGTGACTCACTTATCAAAACCTACAGATTAACTCCTCTGAAAGGTTTCACTGAGTATACTTTTAGGCAGTGCTTGGAGAAACCTGAGAAGTCGTGGATGGAAACTCTATACGTGTGAACCATGGGTGTATGCTTCTTGGCTTATGACCTCTCAAGCTAATGGCTTTACCAATTAGCAAGGCTTAGTTGAATGGATTATATCAAACCTTCTGTTGCGGGGTGTTCAATATGATGCCTTGGGAAATTTCATTTCGCGTTAAGTTTGTGGTTATCCTTTCCTCATGTGCATTCTTCGTGTCATGCTTTCCATCTTTTAGCTTAATAGAAATCGAACTTCAAAAGAAATGACTTATTGATCGATTAAGATGATCAAACATAGGCAGGAGAGCCCTATGGCGAGTAAGTCGACTAGACGAGATTATGGGTGAAAGTGGTATGGGTCGGGCGGTTTTTTGTTTTTTTCATAAGTAATAGGCCCCAATTTATTGGGACCGGTTTTTTCATACTCAAAAAAATCAAATTATCTGGTTTAGGTTTGGTATTTTCAGGCGGTTTTTTTAGCCCAATTTTTAATATAAATATTATCCAAACATTATTATTTAGAATGAACTCAGATACATGATGAGTAATAATGAGATAATTGAAAGTAAACGCTTTTAAATTAATATCAAGAGATTAATCATTGTGAAAAATTGGGTATATAATTAAGGAGTAGAATAATGAAGGGTGAATATTATGTGCATAATTATACTTAATAAAATAAATTTCTAAATATAATTATAGAATTTGGGCCGGTCTTGAGTCCAGCAGTTTTTTCCTTTACTTAAAAACCGTCCAATATTGATCGTGTTTGCATAAAAAGAGAGCGAAAGAGGAGTCGATCTCCTGTGTTTATGCTGAGGTACTTGGCTCGTCTGTGCGGAGCTATTGCGCTCGCACTGTAGGTCATCTTTCGAACAGTGCTGAGGTCATGAAACTCGTAAATGATCTCAAAAAATGGCAGCTTTATTTATTTATTTATTTTTAGTTTACCATATACAATATATAGTTGAAATGCACTTTAAAACTAATTTGTTATTGGTTTAGAGTCCCTGAAAAAGTTTCCATCAACCTTATCAATATGAGATTTAATCATTAAATTACTTATTTAAGGTTATAGTGAAAAAACTATAGTACAATATCAAGTTTGTAATCGCAATTTTATTCTATATTTATTTTATTATATTTTAAATATATAAATATTTTATATAATAAAAAAATAGAGATTAGTGATATTTCTTTTTATACTTCAATTCACCCACGTAAAAGTTAAAAATGAAAAGCTCGATCGAATGGACAATCCGAACCGAAATCAAATTTCTAAAAAAAATGAATTTTTTAATTGAATATCTAATCATGCAACTTTTTTTCAAAAATCTAGAAGTGGTTTGGTTATTTATTTATTTACTTATTTATTTTTGGCCAATTGCTTGATATCGTTGACTAGACCAAACCTGACCGTTCGTCCTCTCTAATGATGAACGTAGTTATACCAAAATTCCGTGCTAATTACTGGGATAATAATGACGGAATTGGAGCCCAATCATGAATGCACCGGGTGTAGGCTATTATGGTGCACCCTGCCGCTGCGCCCTTTTTATCAGCTCGGGAGTCCGTCCCGGAGCATGGAAGTGGCAGTCCCAAGATGGAGATGGTATCAGCTCTCTCCGCAAACGGTCTCTTTCCCCCTCGCTGTCCTTTCATCTTCCCATCAGCGGCTCCACCAAAGCCTTCTTTAGGTTCCTATCTCTCTTCATCTCCATCTTCTTCTTCCTCTGCTGCTGCTGCTGCCGCGGCCAAGAAAGCCCATAGTTTGAAGCTTGAGGCGGCTAGTGCTGTCACAAGAGCATCTGCAGAAGGTGCGTCTTTTCTGTCCTTTGCTTCTATCTCCCCCGAATTACATTAAGGGGAATTCGGGTCTCTCTCTGCTATGTGCTTTCCGTGACTAACTTATCTGCTGCTGCGTAATTCTTGAGAGCATAGTCGTGGAAGATCTGCTTTGCTCTCTTTGATGCTCTTTCTGACACAACTGCTGTATCAATTGAAATGAAAAGATGAAAATTGGGTTCTGGATTCCTGAATCGAGACGTTGCATTGATGCTGAGTTATTGATTATATTTATGGAAAGCAGGTTATTTACTGACCATGTCCAGTTAAGGAAGATGAAAATTGTCTGCTTTCGCTTCTCTGTTTTTATAAGTGTTTTCTTGGCATCTTGAGGACTTGTGCCCTCATCTGGAAGACTGAGGGTTTATATCCCACAATTTTTACAGGGGGTCCAAGTCCTGCTGAGTTGATTGAAGATTCAAAGTTTGTCCCTTTAAATGCCGAAGACCCCCGATATGGTCCACCTGTAAGTTCTGGTTAGTTCCCATGTTGGCGGTTTTATCTAAATATGTTCTTCCCATATTTTCCTACTTAAATCTAACTGCCAGTCCGCATATTGCTTAGATGCGGATAAGGTAGTTGATTAGCCTCATAATAGTTTCTCGACTTTCTTGTCAACAGTCTAGCACCAAAAAAAAAAGGAAGAAGAAGAAGAAGAAGACATTCTTGTTGGTTTCACGATTGAAAGATGTCATTGTTAGCATTTTGAGCAATTGTTTCACAGATCAAGCAAATTGTAAAATCACAGTGTGTTGATGTTCATCCTAATGCATTTTCAGGCTCTGTTATTTTTGGGCTTTGAACTGGAGGAGGCAACCAAGGTGAGTGAGTGTCAAGTTCTCTGTATATTGAACACCTTAGCTGTGCTCTCTCGAGTCCTACATATAATCTTGATCTCATGCTTTCGTTCAATGGATGAAATCATTTTTGCGTATAAGAAGTTTGTTGTTAAGAGTATAAAATGCTTAAGAAATCTTCAGAGACTCATGCTGCATCATGAACATCGATCAGGACTGACAGCTGCTGCTCTTTCTTGTTATCAGTCTCTATGCTAACTGCCAAGCGAATCCTCGTGATCAATTTTTTATGCACGCCCTTTGTGTTTTCTGGCTAAAAATTGATTGATTAAGGTGTGATTCACATTATCAAAAAAGAGAGGTGTTCTTCACAGCTTTAGTGGCTCCTGTTGTTGCAGATCAAGCAGCTTCTGAAAGAGATGGATGGTGAATTCTTAGAGGTACTTTTGCAGTGTGTATGTTGTAATTTTTAATTGGCATATGACAAAGTTGACCTCTAGAAGGCAATTCCCTTGGTTATGAGAACTGTTAAAATTTGGATACTCAAATACCCGTGATGGGGAATCTGTTATTTCCACCGTTAATGCACTAATTGTTTTTTAGGTCATTTATTGTGCTGAAGACATGATTAATCGTTCACTTTGGGAAGCTGTTCACACCAGACAACCTGATCTAAAAAGAGTCAAGGTTAAGTTTCTGAACCAGTTCCTCACTTCTGTACTTCTTGGCTTTTGAACTCCAGCAAGCAATAACACAAGTTTTACGCGCATGGAGGGTTGACTGTTTTCATGAATGATTAGATTGTTCCTTCATCAGAGATGACATCGAATAGGTCTGGTCTTTGACAGATAGCAAAGCAACTTCCTCGCATCTGCTTTCTTTCAGGCCTAACTGGGGAGGAGATGATGATGTTCATCGATGCTTTTCCTGAGACTGGTATAGTATCTCCCTTCAGCAGCGCAATCTGCATCTGCTTATTTGTCTGGAAATACTTTTCCAGCCTCCATTTTTCAGGAAAATGATCATATCAAGGTGTTCAATTTGATGTTAAAGATCATATAAGCAGAGTATCCAACGGGTGGCTTGCATTTTTTCCTCCGCTTGGAACAAAACTCATCAATAAATCATAAATTGCATCTTTTTTAAGCTTCTTTGATCATTGGGTTTCTATAACAGGATTAGAACCAGCAGCATTTGCAGCAGTTGTCCCAAACAGCGCTGATAAACCGCTTCAAGAACTGATGGAAGAAATCATGGGCGACCATGAAATGCTGGTGAGTTGGTTGAATCCTTGTTTGGTCTTTCCGGATGTCTTTAAAAATGAAACCATTTACACTACAGACGAAATTTATGAGAAAAACGTCTTTCGTGTATTTGCAGACTGGGAATCAAGCAGGCCCCAAGTAGACATTTTACACAACAATGCCCGCAGTTTCGTGCATAATTTTAGGAGGAGCTGATTAAAACTCTGAAAGCTAAATACATATAATCGAGTCAATGCTTGTCCCTCGCAGGATTGCTCAATCAACCAACTTTCACGGAATCTTTCTGTGCTTAAGAGTAATATGCGTGACGTTCAAGCTTCACAAGAAGAGAACAGGTAATATGCTTGTCCCTCTGCGATGTGATGTTCTCGTTCATCCTGAGAGAGCAGAATATTTCGTGTCAGAAAAAGAGTGATTGCTGAATTTTTATAATAAATGCTTGTCTGGGTGAAATTGAGGGTGAATCTCTCCAACCCGGTGCAGCAGTGCTACTATAAATGGCTTGCAACCATACATCTACTCCAAAATTGAGGAAGATTCACGTATCGTCAGACTTGGCACAGAACTAACAAGAACTCTGCAGATGCGGCATTGCCCCTTCCAATTCTACGGTTCGCATTTGGCATAGTCACTCTGAGAATTGCATTGAGGCAACAAATTTCTATTATCCACAACACCCATGAACTTATATGAAAAGAGAGTAGTAGCATCGACTAGACAACACACGATGTACCGAGAATCCAGTTTAACATGTGCAGGGTTCTTCAAAAATATGTTGGCCTTCAGATGGTTCTGCTAAGCATAAAAATTTGGGGGGGCTCGGATAGACTGATATCTTTCGCATAGACTCACCAAGACGAACCAATCCCCACTCCCAGGAGCATTGCGACGTAAACTATCAGCTAAAATTTCTCTCAGAAATCAACAAATGATTCAGAGGAAATATCAACTAAAGTAGAAAGAGCAGGCTTATACCTGCAAACAGGTGAGCAACTTTATCCATTCCCAATCACCGAGTAGAGCCTTACCCCTAATTCAGATTAAAAGATCGAAACTTTAATCCTCTTCATCACTCTCATCGCTGAAGTAGCTTGCTTTCTTACTCTCCCGCTTCTCCTTCCCCTTCTCTATCTCTCCTGCTTCCCTCCTTAGCAGCCTCTCATCCGCCTTATCATCGACCACCGACGCCCAATTATCCTCCTCAAACCCATAATCCCCTCCTTCACCAACTCCACCTCCGCCGCTTGCACCACCTCGTCTACCCTTCTTCGGCAACGGCCTCTCCCGAGGACCCAATACATTCCTCGGGCACTCGTAAGAGAGGTGCCCTTCCTCGCCGCACTCGTAGCACCTGTTTTTATCCTTGTACACCCTCTTCCTAATGAACTCCGGCGCCCTCCCGTTGTCGATTGCGATGGACGCCACGATCGTCCGCCCATTCAGCACCTTTCCGTGCATCTCGCCCGCCGCTCTCCGCGCGTCTGCCTGAGCCACGAACTGCACGAACGCCACCCCGCGGCTCTGGCGCGTGGCACGGTCCTTGAGGACGCTGACTCGGGCGACCTTCCCAAAGGTGGAGAACAGCGTGTGGAGGTCGGAGTTGGTGAGGGAGTAGTCAAGATTAGATACATAGAGCGTCGACTTAGACGGGGCCAACCCCCCAGAGCCAGCCTTCTGCTCTCGGCCTTTGACTGGACCTGACGCCGGCGGGGCGCCGGAGGAGTAGCGGTAGTACAGGGTTTCATCTTCGTCGCTGTCGCTGCGATCATTCTTCTTCTTCTTCTTCACCATTTTGCTGTTCCGACGACCTATCAGAGCCAGAGCCCTGCACGAGCCCCAGCTCGTCCTCTTGACAATTGCGCTATTGATAGCGCCTGCGCTACGCCAGCGTATTAATGGGCTTTTAAGGGTTGCCCTTGGCCCATTAAGGGCCCGGTTCTGTTGCCCTATTTGCCTTTCTAAATAAAGTCGTGCTTATGGGCCATCTTTCAAAGGCCCGGCCCATTCAATCTTCGGCTTTGTCTTTTTTTCTTTATCTACCGACAGAATTTTTTCCTTCTCTCATCTCTCTCTCTCTATCCCCTCTGCCATTCTTGGTGGCGACCTCTGGCATTTTCAGCTGCAACTTCTTCCGCCCAATGCAGACGATCCATTGCTGCCCAGCCGAGGCCAAAGAGGTGAGATTTTCTTTTGCGGTTTTGGTCACCTCTTGTATCCTGTGACATGTTAATTATCGATTGAATTGATTGCTTGATTTGCATATTTCTTCGTTTGCCCTGATTTTGATGATCCTAGCTGGGTATGAATGAATCTTTTTCTCTGTAAGTTTCAATTTTGTCTAGGGAACGTTATATCTCATTGCCCTCATCTCAGTAAAGGGATCAACTTTCTCAGTTATGTGGCAATTCGCAGGAGAATGAAGCTTTGTCTTGATTGATCACTGGAATAGGGGATGATAGTATCAGCTCCTTGCTTTGAATTTGCATTTATAGTCGAGAAAAGAATTGCCACTCAACTGCAATGTTCTTTAGTCAGGGAGATTATGGGAAGAGGCTGATGCTGTTAAAACGTACGAAAGATTCATGAGTCTGGGAATCCTATAAACTCACCAACGTTAGATTCTGGGAAATCTTGCAAAATTCTTCTAGATGCGCCTGTGGAGATTATTTTACCGCTGTTTATTGTCCCTCTGGATCTTCCTGTTGTGGAAGTTAGGAATCTTCTTTATGGAGAAGTATGGAGGGAGAGATATACCTGTTCAGATGAGGAAAAGTCCTCCTCCATGCCCTCTCCTGCCATTTTTTTATAAATTCTCCATCAGAACACTGTACGTTCAACATTGTTGGAAATTCATTGGGATTGAAGGGTAAGCTGAGCCTCATTTCGTCCTTTTCTGTGGTTTGAGGATTCATCAATAGGTGGAAGTGTTGCAAAAGAAAAACCATTAAAGGATGATGGGAGTGTGCTGCAAAAGAAAAAACAGCAAAGGAGAATGAGAGCATGTTGGCTGGTTATTGCTTTTATAATGGAATGTAAAATAGGGCTGACATATGAAAGTCAGGCAGTTGAACATGATTAGGTGAAAAGTTATCTAGTGCAGGGTGCTGTATGGATGAAAGTTGTTGAAAGCCTTGACCATTGTGATAGGATGGTATTGGGGATAAGCAATTTTTTGTCGAAGGTGGTTTGGAATGTGATCGTGTTTTGTTGCTTCCATAAACTTGGACCACAGAGTGGGGAAGAATTTGATTTACTGAACTCCATAGCTGGTTTAAATTTAATATACTCCATGTTGGAGGTATTTTGCATTTTAGTAAGCAGTAAGCATGCTTGTCATGTTCGCTAGGAAAAATCACTAATTTGGTAAAAAAAATTTATTCGTTTGCTATTTCTTATTATTTATAAACAGTGATGAACTCCCATTCACCTCCAACAAGATGCAAGATGGTTTTTCAACTGTGGATGGCTTTATGGAGATAAGTGACAGCTTAGCAGAGATGATCAAGTACGTAGCCAATGAGCCCTCAGTTGGGCTCTTCTACATCCAACAGCATACCCAGAATGCAGTCCCAAATGTGATCAATCTCAAGAACAGTGTCGGGCTGAAATCACATGAGACGGCTCTACACACTGAGGACTCAGAAGATTCCATTATGATGGTGAGATCAATGAAGGATTGTGGGCTTCCCATTGCTGATGAAATGATCGCAGACATCAAGAAATCACTAAGCATCATGTCAGCAAAACAGCCGAAGAAGGGTCTGATAAGCAGTCCGTTCTCAAGCTTCCAGATGGGGAGGAGCAGCTCACTGGGACCCACGAGTTGGGGTTGGGGTAGCCCAGTTCATGATCCGGAAGATGGTGAGAGGAGAGGGGGATATTTCTCCAGCGTCTTGAAGTCAGCCAAACAGAAGGCTGGCAACTTCAAGTGGACCCAGCTTGATCTCAAAGACCCGGTGCAGTTGAAAGATGAGAAGACCCTGAGCTATAATACTGAAATGTTGTCAAGCTCATGCTCTACCTTGCTGGGTGGTGAATCTGATGAGCTCCCTCTGTCAAGTCAGGTCACAGATGAACTGCATGAAGCTGAGGGAGGAGAAACAATTGAAGATCATGAGGAGGGTAATTCTCCGCTGCCCGTCTCAGAAGAGTATGAGAGCTTCAGAGCTAAGAGGGAAGCTAAGTTAGAGGAGTGGTTAGAAGGAAATGGGAAGCAAGACACTTGCAATGCAGCAACTGCTTAATGTTTTGCAATATGTCCATCATCAATGATTGTAAACGATTGGTTGGTTGTACAGATCTCCTGTTGATTGTGGCTTCTCCAGAAAATTGCGTGCGCTGCAGAGCTTTGATATTAGAGATCAAGTTCCGAAGGGCATACATCAGAGTTGTGCAAATAGCATGAGGTTGCATTGGCAGCTGTAAGCTGAAGTAGAGAGTTTCTTGTTTGGCTTCAGTTAAATTTATGGTTGTCATGTCAGTTCCTCCCTGTAATACTACTTATTGTATCAAATTAATAAATTGCAAAAGGGCTGTTTTCAATATGATCTCTCACAATGGCTAAAAGGAATCTTCTCACAGAACCGAGGCTGAGCCGAAGGTTGACCATTGTTAATAAAGTCAGCTAATAGACCGTGTACAAATCTCAACTACCTATACATACAGAGAGTCAATATAACAATCAAGTACAATAGAACTCTGTTATGCAATGAATGCTATAGTTCTAAGAAACTGACTGAATGGGAACTGCATTCCTTTCCTGCTGAAGCCCCTACAAGACAATGTTTAAATGTGACTATCACACAGAATTGGAAAAATAACTGCCGTGATTTTGGGGCCCCACATTTCTTTGCCGGTAATTAGGGGCTTTACAAAGGAACACCATGAGCAATGTATCCTGGGATCTACATTTTTTCAAAGTCAGTGACTTGGCTTAGCACGAGAGCTTCACCACAATGCATTTGTCCACATGGTAAACAGATAAGAACTCCGTTGATAGATCAAGACTCATCAATTGTCTTGATCTGGAGGTATCAGAAAGACCCTTTCTTTAGTTGCACATTAGGGGCCGATGAACATGCAGGGAATGGCCCTCCACTTCTTAACAATTCACAGGTAATATGGAAGCCATACTCCTGAATGAGGGCAAGGCTTCGATGGTTAACCCACAGCCAACACTATGCCAGGTTCCTGCAGTACCAACATGTGCATAATTCATGAAATCATCTTTTGTTCTAAAAAAAATGTTTTAACTGTACCTTCTTAATGTCAATTCACGAGTCATTTATGCAGCTCTTAGGAGATAAGCTAAGTACAACTTCAGAAACAGGAAAAAGTAAAAGCATGTCACCAATTTTGAAGGAAAAACCAGCACAATGAAATCATGCATCACCCTAACCTGTCCAAGGGAAACACCTTTTCTTCTGTTTGCTTTGTACTTTCCATCTGAATTTGGCCTACAAATACAGAAACACATGTAAAATATTTAAGAAAATTAATACTACATAAAAACATCACCAGTGAAAGGCAACACAGTCACATGCCAAAAGAAGGGATCAGTCACAAATAACTGCAAAAAATTCAAAGGATTTTACCCCTAACAGGAGTGAATTACTTTTTCAAGTTGAAGAATGTACCTGTCCCAGAGAGCAGAGGAATGAGAGGGTTCATGCTTCGGACCTCTTCTGTCACTTTGACATCAACACCTACGTCGGGTTTAGGCAAAGGTGCTAGACCACTACTTTTGCGCATTATTTTAGCTTTTCTGAGTAATCCAAAATAAAGGAGGAATGATGAGATTGCAGGACACACATCAACCAAATCAGAACTTTCAGGGTAGAAAACTACCTTATAACTTTTTGCTTCAGAGCACTGGGTCTATGCTTCAATGTCCCTTTCCAACACAAGAATGTTCTTGTTAACACAGGCACCAGACATTTCACAAAGTAAACTGTTCATAAAATAGAAAATATTTTGACCAAGCTCCAACTCCTAACCTGTTTTAACACCTGAAGATGCTGAAGCAGGTTTCCGCTTGCCCCTCTCAGCCTTTATGGAAGCAATAACAGAATCAGCAGTAGGGCCCAGGCCTTTCCTGCCAATCAATTTCACACCAAGCTTTTCACAGAGAAAATTTAACCTCATCTCATCACCCCCTCTCACCTCTCTCAGCTCTAAAGCTTGTTGCTTAGACAGCAAAGTGTAAATATGAAGCTGTTGCTGCTGATTGAAGTGTGACTGCAACTGTTGAAAAAGCAATTTATTCGAATGCTGATCAGGCTTGGAACCATCTTTACTCTTTTTATTAGACTCATTAAAAGTCACCCTCAAAATTGCAGAGGACTTCGGATCAGGGTTCTTCTGGCAAAAAATAACAGCGAAGCTCCCAAATTCCAAATCAGGCTCTCTAAATAAATCTGTGAGAAGAGAAGCACAAGAATGGGCATTCTTAGATGGACTCCTGTCAATCCTTATCCTTGATTTTCGAGCATGAGCATATTGAGCCATATTTGCAGCTTCTCTTAACCCGCTCAGAAAAGCCCCGTGCATAGTAGCAGGATATCTTCTAGTTGTGGCCTCTCCTGCAAAGAAAAGTCTTCCGTCTCCAACGCTTTCAGCTAGAATATCATAGTCATCTCCCGACGCACCAACTGCAACATTAGAGTAAGAACCTAAGCTGAAAGGATCACTACCCCACCTGGTGCAGATAGTTTGAACTGGCTCGGGTACAGTAACTCCTTGTGGTTCATAAATTCCTGCATGACGACAGGTGAATGAGAACTAGAAAGCAACCAAAATCCAGTCAGCAGGACAAAATAATACTTCTGTCAGTAGATCATGGATTGGTTTCAGGAAAATAGTCATTCACATATGAAATGCATGAATCTCAGAATAATTCAATAGTTATGAAGTGGGAATATAGATCAATTCATCAACAAAGACAATCTTTTCACATAGGGTACAAATATTTTTACCTTTAAGGATTTGAATAACTTGGGTCACTGCATCAGTTGGGGGCATGCTCTCAAACTTAACAGCAGATTCCCCAGCTACCAGTGCTATCAAGAGAGGACCACCAGCAACAGTTGCATAGCTGTAAAAGAGGAAGAACTCTCCTCTAGTGCTCGAATCATCAGTTAAGTGCCCAAAGGTATCAAGATCAGTGCCCCAGAAAACATACGGGAAAAGCATCGCCACCTTATTCAACAAGCCAAATCCTAACCTCTTTATTCCTTCAAGCTTTCTCTGAGGCAACTCAGGGACAAACTTTATAGACCCATTTTTCAGAACGCCAAGAGGAACAGTACAAAGAGCCATATCACCCTCAAAAACCTGATTCCCTGCAACAACCTGCACACCATCACTGCCATATCTGATAGTATTGACAGTTTTCTCGTACAAAATTGGCACATTCTCAGCTAAAGCCTGAACAAGCTTTCCATTTCCTCCATGCAGAAAACAGTGATCCCCTCCCATATCATAGGGGTCATCTTGGTCCCAAAACGCAAGAGAGAGTTTCGAGAGTAAACCTGCATTTGCATATTCTAAATTGGCAAGATGCCAATTGAACAAATTCATGTCCTCTGAGTTAACTGCATCTCCATAAACTTGCCGAAAGGTCTCCAATGCAGCCCCAAGGGAAACATCGACTGAAACCTCCCCCATCAACTGCCTAAGTCTACTGGCCTTATCCAAAAGTCGATTAAAAGCAGTCTCAACCTTCATATCCATATCAGGGTCAACTGGCTTCCCGTCAACACTATATAGTGGGCATTTGTCCCTCACTTTGTGAAGGAAATATCCTAGCTGCCGGGCGACAATTCCTAGTGGGTTGCCAAGTGTTCCTGTCAAGACACTCCCACCTAAATCTGCAGCTCCAGACAACCGATTCCCACCCTCCATCTTCTTTGTATAAACCCGTCCACCTGCCCTCTTCCTACCCTCCAGAACCGTCACTTTGAACCCAAACCTCATCAACTGCCGTGCCGCAGCTAATCCAGCGAAGCCTGATCCAATGATAATAACACTAGGCTCACTTAGCTCTGATGGAAATCTTTCTTTAATTGCAGCTGAGACCCCAAAATTAATATATCCCCGTGATATCAAGTAATTGTATGCAGAGTCCAGAAGGCCGCTGCAGTGCTTAGGAATCACATCGATGAACATCTCCTTCGAGACCCAGCCAGTCACATTTTCACGCCATTTGGCAATGATGTGGTTCCTAATCAGAATGTAATTAACCTGTTCTATCCCACCAATCACAGGCAAGACACCGAAATCTATTTCCTCATCAGTGAGTGAATCTGCAGGAAACCCAGCAGACAACGCTATCAGGGCCTCGGTTGTGGCCTCTTTGTTGATGACGATGATCTCATCAGAGACATCGGGCACCGAGTTCACCGCAGCACCAGTTAACCCCGCATTGATTTTACCCGGATCGGCAGCGTAAACCGAAGCCGAAGAAGAGGTGGAGGAAGAGGGCAGACTAGTGTTACCGTTTGGCAAGGGAGGCAGCTGAAAAGATGGAGCGACATTGCGCTGAGACCTACCCCGGCGTCGTTTCTTGGGGATGGTGAAGGTGGCAAACGGGTTGTAGACCGAGCTAGGGTTATGTTCGGGGTTTGAAGCTGGTATAGCGAGGTTTTCAGGTGGGAGTGAAGGAGGAGGAGGAGGAGGAGGAGGGGGGACTGGGTTAGGGTTTGGGAGGGGCTCGAATGGGTAGAATTCCAGCGGCGGGAATTCAGCGAACAGATCAGAGGAATCATTCGGGAAATTCATTTCGACTGACTCCGTCTCCAGCAGAGCTGCAGAAGACAGAGCGAGAGAGGAGGAGGAGGAGGAGGAGGATGCCGGTTCTCTTCGGTTGCCGGAAAATTTGAAAGAGGCGGTTTAAGTATGTCACCGTCGAGATTCCGCCGTAGGCCCGACCCGTCCGGGTGACCGTGTGAGGTCAATGTGTTACGGGTAGCCTTTAGATCATGAAACAAATCATTTGATTTGGGGCAAAAAGAAAAGTTAGGAAATTTACTGGTCCTAACTAAATTAAGACCTTAGAGGGATGAGCTCCATTACGGTCAATTCAATAGAAGTCTTTGTCAGTATTTTGAGTGTAGCCCGTGTCAAGGGATACTCTGGAGGATTTCCAGGTCCCATTCATTTCCTAATCTCTCGTGCGGGGTTGCGCTCGAGACAAGCCCCTAACGAGGATTCCATTCTCCCCAAGAAGATCGGCTTCAGGAACAAAACATTATTAATTTCGGTTGCAGAGGAGAAACCAATAGGTGCCGATCAATCTCACAGATGATCCTACTTAGGTAGACAGAGAATGCATCGACCCCATGGGGTACGTAAAATCAACATAGATACCACTGATCGGTGGACTGACCGGGTTAACTATAATCTCAGTCACGATATTCTCAAACGATAACAAAATGGGATTCACCCGCATGAAGAGAATACGGGTGCATCCATCATCACATCTAGGACAGATGGTTCTTGGACTGAAGAAGTATATCTCATCTAAAGTATTATGGCCACATAAATAATAGTTCTCTGCATAGCGAAGATTCCAAGGGCAGCAGTTTGCCTGCCGGCATAAGCCACAATTTATTAACACCGAAAGAATTGAGACATAAAACAAAAAGAGCTCTATAAATGTAGTGTCTTGTGCATTATGGGAGAGCTTACAACAGAGAGAAGCCTGATTTCATGCATTCCCTCAGGAAGAATAACTTCAGCTCATTGCCATTTAAGACCAATGTCAAGAGTTGTCTCCTATACCACTGCTTTATCCGAGAAAAGTTGGCCGTGAACCTGAAATGTGACCAACAGCAAAATGTGAGCCAACCATGAGATTGTAAGGTTGAATGCTGGTATAACCGCTCTAGGCAGAGAGCTTCATATCCAAGTGGAGAATTTACCTCAGAAAATAGTTAATTCTTCTATGTATTTATCTACCGTAAGTGATGACCTGATATTATGACCCTCTTCTATTGTCACTAAAAGGTAAGAATTCACCTTGGGCAAAAAAGCAAGAGGAACAATTAACCTGAAAATATTTTGGGCTTGTGATAGATAGAATATGATAGAGCAACAATTTTCACAAAATCTGAAGCCACTGGGACTGCTGGCTGATATGACAAGTACATTTGGTGTGGCTGAAAACACTTTAACGGCGTCCAGAAAACAGATAGCAGCCTCCAGAAATGACGAGTCTTTTTTTTCCTTCCGTTCATCGAAATGTTTTTCTGTTGCTCACAATGTTTCCAGATAAATAAGCATGGAAGAACTCAAAGAACACTTTCTCGGAAAATATTTGGAATCAATCAGAAGAACTGTACAAGAAAAGGACAGAAAAAGAGACATAGAAGATGTACTTGTCAATTGTGTTTTCCATCATGGAACTGAGCATTTCTTGACGACTTGAAAGTTTCCAAGAACTGCCTGGCATTCTCCAACTGTTCTTTCTTTTTTGACTTGTCCCAGTTGTGCTCTGAAGCAAGAATGTCGATCACGCGGGGAACTGCCCTGCCTGCAGCATCAGTGTCGAGAAAGGCAAGCCTTGATCTCCTCGCAATGAAGTCGACAGCGGACTCGCAGTACTCATGTCTTGCACAGTATGCAACCTCAGCCTCCAGGAAGGGGTACCCATGGGCAAGCCGCTTGCCCAATCCTTCATCCTGGCAAGTAAAGGGAAATGGCAAAAAGTGAATTTGTCAGAAAGGGAGTAGACAATCCTTGCACAACTCTTATTTTGTCAGGTTTTCCAAGTGAAAGGCCGCAGATGTCTCAAAATTATCTTTGTGGTCAAGAAGAACTGAGAAATATTCAGAATTCTACTGCCACCCACAACCCCCAATTCATTGATGTAGGAAGGAAAAGATAAGAGGAAAATGGCAGATTGGAGATGTTTAAGAACCAACAGCTATTTTCATGTACAATTGAATGTGTTATTTTGAGAACTAAAGAAAAGTAAAGCAATATGAAAATTTTACCAGTTCACCAGAACCATGGAATTTAGTTTGAGATCACTGTCTACCATCTCACCACTTTGGCTAAAGATCAGCATTTTTCATTTAGCCATATAAAAACAATGGTGAATGTAAAAATGAAGCTTTACAAAAGGGCAAGGCATGCACCTGAGCAATAACTGCAACCTTTTCAGCACGAGTTCCATAAGCACGTGACAAATGCTTCGCAGCAGTAGTGTCCATTGCCCCAGGAACAACTTTACCACCATATGTCCTCTTCATACGTACATATTGCTGGGCTAGGGCTGTAAAGTGTGCAGGTTCCCATCCATCTCCACCCACGAGTCTTAGATTGTTAGTAAGGCATCCATTAGTTGGCTTTAGCTTTCCTGATTTAATAGCAGCATCAACAGCGTCCTCTGCCATGCTGAAATCATTCCATCAACTTCAATTATAACAACTATTAGCTAAGAAGAAACAGCATTGACCAGCTGCATTCTCTGAGATTACATGATTCCCAAGATAGCCAGCCATTTTAAAATATTACATGCAAGCAATCTTGAAATAGGAATAATACCTTCGATATGTAGTCCATTTTCCTCCAGTTATAGTGACCAACCCAGGAAAATCTTCACAAACAACATGATCTCTTGATATGCTCTCAGTGTTTTTTGCTGAAGGATCCATTGCCAATGGGCGAATACCACTCCAAGCAGAGAGAACATCCATGCGCCTCACCTACATTAAGCACCCATATTCACTAACAACTACATCACATCAAAATTGGGAAGCATCACTTGATAGAAAAAAACGTGATAACTAAACAAGCTGAATGAATACACCAACCTTGACATTTAGGTAATCACATATGGCATCAAGAATAAATTGAATCTCATCTTCATGAGGCTCAGGTAGCATTGTGATAGTTGTGTTAGAATCTGTAGTACCAGCAACAGTTCGCCCCAACCATGGTAGCATGAAAACAACTCGCCCATCCTTAGTCTTAGGAACAATCAGCCCCATCCCTTCAGGAGAGTAATAGTCAGGAAGAACAATATGCACACCACTGCTCGGACAGATCATTGGCTGCACATTTTCATTGGCCATCTTCCTCAAGGAATCACAGAATGGACCAGCAGCATTTACTATAACTTTTGCATAAGTGTCAAACTCTTTACCTGACATAGATGCGATTAGTTCATTAAAATCTAAGGACATAACAAAAGAGCAAGATTCATTTTCACTAAATATATTATCAGACCAGAAATTGATCCGAGAAAGGAACAAAAGATACTGCTATCAACTTTCCAAAAAGTTTTAAATTTTCTTGCATCTTATCCAATAAGCCATATCCATTATGAATATACCATCAAAAGAGAAGACCTACTATGAATAAATGAAATCTGTTGCTCAGAAAGCAAAAATTGAACTCAACTCAGTACACGCTGAAAGTAAGAGACGTTAAATGAAAACCACCAATGGCAGGTCACAATCTAATTGTGAAAATCTTAATTGTATTACTATATCTCCCTGTCTAAATATTTGCAACAAAATAACATAGAGAGAATGGAATCCTCCCATTTAAGTTACCTGACATATTGTCTCGAATGCGGGCGCCAATTATCCGACCAGTGGCTTCATCTTTATGGAGAGATATCACTTCTGCATGATTGAGTATTGTTGCACCAGCCAGCGCTGCAGTACATGCTAACCCAACATTAAGCCGTGAGTCATTCATCTGTCCATCATAATACACCACTGTGCCCTTTAGCACCCAATCCTTGCCTTTCTGAGCAAGGGTTGGAAAGAGCTCAAGGGACTCTTGTGAAGAATAATATCTAGACAAGTGTAGAAGCTGCCGTCCCGCAACTAAATCATACATTTTCAAGCCAATCCAGTAGTATATCACCTCAAACCAGTTATAGCACGGTGTCATGCACGGCAAAGCATGACACATATGTGGGGCATTCTCTATGACCTGTTTTCGCTCCTTGAGTGCATGGAACACAAGCTTAAGTTGTCCATAGTCAAGATTGAAGACAGCCTTCTCCAAGTAGCGTACTCCTAGAAAACCAAGCACATACAAGTGGATAATATAATAGAAACAGAAACGGATAAAAGAGTTACTTGTCATCATCAATCCATAAATAACAAGACAGAGAACTAGGACTTTATGCAGTACAGTGCGTCAAATATGGATTTGACCTAACGAACACCTCTATAACCACCTATAGATATAGTTCCAACAGCAAGCAGAGAAAATCAACTTTAAATACTAATTAAAGTAGGGAAAGAGTAGGCTATCGTGATCGGCACCTGAAAGAAAAATCAAAGACTATCTTTCTACTAACTTCGTCACAGACAAATTTGGTCAAAATCCAGCAAAAACAGAAAGAAGATATGAGTTGAACAAAATTATTTGCCTACACAATCAAGGCAGCTCCACTGAAAATGCCAACCCACATATATGATATACATTTGCAAAAGTGGTATCATATTCAACCAAATGCAAGCACTACGAGTAGTAACAGCTGAAAATAGATATATTTATAATTTTCATGCTAAGCTTTTACTATCAAAGATCAACAGGTTCAATCTTGGAATCTCCTCCAATCATTCAGATGAAGAACGATGGCTTTACAAAATGATGCTTCCACACGCTGAAATCTGTTAAGAGAGCATTTATACCAAATTCGGTGCTGCAATCGAATCCAATGCAATCATGTCGTATAACAAAGCGACGATTACTCTCCAAAGAAAAAGCACTCGCTGGGGCCTATAATTCAGTGGCCTCTGAGTCGAACTACTCGAAATTCAGCACGATGAGGCGCTAAGCTACGTACAATAAGGTGACAGATTCAATTTCTCACCTCCATGAATCAGCTTTGTCGACCTCGAGGACGTGCCGGATGCGAAGTCCTCCCTCTCCACAAGGCCAACACGGAACCCGCGGGTAACGGCGTCGAGAGCCACGCCACAGCCAGTGGCGCCGCCGCCGATCACTAGAATGTCCAGAGGCTCGGCGGAGCTTGCGCCTGCGAGAGCCGCTCTCTGGACAGCTCGCGGCGGGACGGCGGCGTTAGGATCGCTGATCCTCCGTCGGATGGACTCGAGGACCGGCACGCCACCGCGGTCGCTGCTTGAGGCGGATGGCGCGAGGGAGGTGTACACGGTGGCTGAAGCGGTGGCGGTGGCGGTGGCGATGACAGCAAGCCGGCGGAGACGGATGCCCGTAGCCATTCTCTCGGGCGGGGATCGATGGCGCAGCGGTGGCAGAGTGACGGATAGCGTTGGGAATAGGAATTTTAGCGGATCTTTTTCTAAAGTTACTCAAATAGCCCCGCTTGCTCGTTTGTGACAGTTCCGCCTTGTCCTTCCCTCCCTCTCTTCCGTCCGAAGCGAAAAACATTACCCTATCATAACGTAAAACTCTCTCAAACATGTCCAAGGAAAATCGAGTGTTTAGCCCTATCTGATTATCGATTTTTTAATTTCCTCAATTATCTTTTATTTATTATAATTCTTGCTGATTAAAGTGATTAATATGGAAAGCCCAGCTGACATAACCAGCAGACCTTCCCATAATGTCTACATTAATCCATTGGTTAATATTAGTAGCCATAATTATAAATTTTCAGAGCACGTTTAATCATAGAAAATTTCAGTTTTTCTGAAAAATGTTTGCAAATATGCATATATAATCGAATGATTTTTCTCTGCCTTTTAGATTTGTATGTAAATTCGCACAACTTTCTACTTTCACTTTCCTATCGCTAATTTATTATCTTTTTCCAACAAAACGGGTAAAAGTCTAAAAGGACTAAAGAAAATTTACGCTGAACGTGACCGATACCAAATGTCTCAGCTTGTCTAGACAAGCGTCAAGCCTATGCATGCCTAGTGCTGTCAGAATCATAATTTTTAAAACCAGACTGGGCTGAGAACCAGTTAAGGTATGAGTTTATGGATCGGACCGAAGGTTCAATGGATTGAACCATATATTTAATATATAATATTAATAATATAATATTCTAATAAATTGATATAATATTATAATTTAATTATGATTTATAATCAAAATCATTAATATAGTTGTAATGTTAGTATTGAATTCAACATAAAATATAAATATAAGTCTTGTAAAATAAAATAAATATATTATAATATATTTTTATTTTTAAATTAGCCGGTTTTCTCATCGGTTCAATTAGATTTATTGGTTCAAGTGAAAACTAGCCGGTTCAATTGGATTTGACCTCATTTAAATAATAATTGGATTTTTTTGTGAGAACTGGACTGGGGGAGTGGCCGGTTTCCGGTCGAACTGACCGGCCCGGTCCGATTTTAAAAACTATTTCAGAATAGCTTCATCAACGAGTCAATCCGCACGGGCATTCCAGAATGTTGATTTCGACCATCCAATCATGCCTCATAAAGTCGCTGAACATCCTATGAGCTGTCCTTAATTAATTTGTCAAATTTACTTAGTTATATCATATCACTTAATAAAAAAATAAATATTATATTATAATCAATAAAAATATACATAGTTGGTATGTGATTGGTCTGCGTAAAAAAATTTATTACCTTCTATTATTCTAATTTTTCTATAAAAATTTTATGGCTTCAATTTTTTTAATAATGGGGATCCGAAATTTGTAAATTTCATTGATCTACTTCTAATTTAGGACCTAATTCATCTATCGATAGATTAAAAAATAACATGCCATCGGCTCATAAATTTTTTCTATTTTACAAAAATTATGACATAATTTTATCATCGATGGTTTAATAGGGCGAGACGAGGAACGTTTTCCGTCTGAAGTTGGAGCCCGAAGAGGGTGTACCAGTAATTTGAGGCACGTTCAAAGTGAGTGGGGACCACTCGCTGAGAAGCCCGCGTGGCCCGTGACTCGGCGGTCCTCTCATCTTAATTTATCTCTTCCGCTCCGAAAACGCTTTTGAATCGAACCGCCTGCCTGCCTGGCACCCAATGATGCCGGTTGCGTGAAGTACGTGAAATGTCGTCCTTGCCGCCGTCGATTCGAAGGGCATTTGAGTCATTTCAGGGAGATCAATTAATGCCAGCTCCAACAGAAAGTTCCAAGGCCACGTCAGCGGACCGCAAGTCAAGGAGCCATTTTTAAGATGAGATGTCTCCGAGCAAAGGAAAACTGAAAACGCTGTCGTTCTTCTTGGTCGTTAATCATGGGGATGAAACCAAATATGATTATCCATTCAGGAGAAAAAAATTGAAGATAAAAAATTTCCCATGCGGTTCATTGGATTATTAAAAAAAAATGATAATATTATAGCAAAATTTATTTTATAGAGATGTTTTTAATCGTAATCTAAGTTGTTGGATTCAGTGTTGGTAGATCTGGTTGTAACTGGGCCGGAACTGGTTCCAAGGGCCCATATGGCTTGAATTCCTGTTCGAATATGGGTTGTCATGTTTATTCTCTGCATCCTGAATTTTCTTCGATGATGGTCCTTCATGGAGCTAGAGGCGTCTGCCATGGGAGTTGAACAAGAGGGCGAAAAGATGAAAGCTCCACCGAACTCAAGGAGAAGGTGTCTTGTCTACATATTAGTGAGAATCCATTGCAATTGTGGCATCTCTTTTTCGATTTGTGTTCCAGTCACTGACGATTGTGCCTTGAACTTTCAGCAAACAACTCTGCAAGGAGATGGAGGACCTCATTGTTGAGGTTTGTTGTCCAGTTTGATCTGTTATGTGATTTTCTCTCCTTGGCCACCAACCTTATCTGAATACGAGACCAGGTCTTCAAGCTTTCATCTGCAGATCTATCTGCAATTCTACCGCAGATTATAAGTAAAAAAAACCAACGTCCTTTGAAGAGGAGTACCCTGAGAATCGAACTCAGGCTTCACTTTGTTCATAAGGGAATTGTTCCATATCCATTGGTTGGAGCACAAGTCAACAGCGAACAATTTGGAGAAATCTGGACGATTTAGGAAACGGGTCTTTTGCCTTGACTATGAAGATCATACCTTTTATCCTCTGGACTGGTCCCCGTGCAATTTACTTAACCAGCCACAATTTGAGACTTCTATCCAAGAGCAGCTGGTCGACTGTAAAACTTGCTCTGCAGTCTTTATTCAAGGATGCTGACTGTGCCATGCACGAATCCTATGGATCAGTTGTATCTGCTTATGATGATTAATTACATATCAACATTCTAGGTCGTGGTTTCTTTAGTAAGATGAAGCAAGTTTTAAATGCAATTCTCGCCGTAGATTATCAATAAGGGAGCTTCTATGATGGGTCACGGGAGATGGATGAGATCAAGTTAAAGGGATCTCTTCCCACTGGCGTGCGATCTTGCTCTTCCCTCTGGTCAAGGCTGGAGAACGATAAACATTAACCCTTCCTCTGGTTCTCGTGACACTTACACTGCAGAAAGGAAAAGCATACAAGTTGATTGTCGGGATGGGGATGACAGTAAGCAGGCGTTCCTCGGTAAAGCCGTTAGTGGAGGACGTAGGCTGATTGCCGTAGGTAGGTCATGTTCCATATCTTCAAACGCAGTCACAGGAACGATTTCCCCTTCCCTGCTTTGATCGCCAGAGTTTAGGTTCAAGAGCATTCATTCCTCGAGATGGAGGCCCTAATCCGACCATATTGTTGCTGTCGTATCATCCGAACTTCTGACACTGACTGCAAACATATGAAAACCTGCCCTGAGAAGTGCATTGAATTTCCAACATCTGAAACTATTACAATCATCACTCTTACAAACATTATTTTACATCTTTTCAAGGGGATATATTGTGTATATGTCATATCACACTTACCTCCCCCAACACCGTTACTAAAATTACTCAACAACACTTGAAGATAATCACAATATCAAAAATGTCATCAAGCAGAGGCTGCATCGAACCGCTGAAACAGCTCCAGAAGAGTCCCAGCCTTCCTCTTGGCCCGATCGGTCCCGCTCTCCAACAGCTCCCTCAGTATCTCCTCGGCCCCAAGCTCGCTCGCTAGCTTCAGCTGCTCCAGGTCTCCTGAGCAGAGCGACCAGAGGACAGCAGCTGCATTTTCTCGATTACGGGGTGAACCTGTTCTGATGACCTCCACAAGGATCGGGATCGGCTGCGCTTGCCCGATTGCGGCCTTCCCCTCAGGGTGACTGGCGAGGATTGCCAGAATTGCCAAGGCCTCATCCACCATTCCACCCCCAGAGTCCTTCAGGAGTCCCATGAGTGGACCCACGATCCCGGCCCGGATTGCCCGGGCCTTGTTGCCCTGGTAGATTGAGAGGTTGAATATCGCTGTGGCAGCATCCTTTTTCCCCCTTGGAGACCCCTCACACAGTAAGCTTATTAGGGCTGGGATTGCCCCAGCGGCACCGATAGCCACCTTATTCTCATCTATCACTGATATGCTAAAGAGGGTTGCAGCAGCATTTTCTCTAGCCTCCATGCTTCCACTCTTCAGCACGTCTACTATATCAGGAATGGCTCCCGCATTCACTATTGTCCCTTTATTGCTCTCATTTATCGAGAGGTTGAGGAGAGCTGTTACTGCATGTTCCTGGGTTCGAGAATCAGATGAAGATAGCAGTTCCACGAGGAGTGGAATTGCACCAGCCTCTGCTATGCAAATCCTATTATCAGCATTCCTCTTGGCCAAGAGCCGGAGCTCGCCAGCGGCAGCTCTCTGTTGGTCGGGGTTGCCAATTGCGAGCTTCTCTAGAAGGGCATTGATGGCAGTTTTATCACAGTCAGAAGCACCACTCCCTCCAGACTTCTTGCTCCGGCAGTTCCCTTGCTTCTTTGTAAGCTCAACTCCATTGCTCTCACACCAAATGGTGATAAGACTTTTGAGGACATAGTTCGGTGTCAGGGCTGTCTGCAGGAGTGACTGCTGTGTCTTCGGACATGTGCGATGGCCAGCATCGAGCCACTTCTGAATGCATGATCTCTCATATGTCTGTCAGAAAAAATGAAGCAGAAGACAAACCTTCATCAATTATCGGTAACATGATTATTTATTTACATCTTTCAACTCCAGCTTTCAAACCTATTGAGCAACAATTACAGAAAATAGAGGATATTTTAATCACCTGTCCGGTGGAAACAATAACAGGATCTTTCATCAGCTCGAGAGAAATCGGGCACCTAAAATCATCAGGAATGACAGGAGACCTATGCTTCATTGGGCTCCTCTCACCCTCATTGGCATCAACTTGTGGGCTATCCTGAAGGATGCAGTCCATGAGCTTCTTAAGCAACGAGGACATCTCTTCGAAGCTCTTCTCTGGATAACCCCCGCTAGCAATAGCCAGTTCATGTATTGCAAGCGACTCTTTCTTTAGGTCGTTGACAGTCATGAGATGAAGCTTTTTGGATAGACTCCTGAGCACTGCAGGATCCACACCCTCCATCTGGGCCGCATCCAAGTCCATCACAAGCTGTAAGTCCTTCGTCTCCACCTTCAATTTGGCTCTCTTGAATTGGGTATGGACTACTTCAATCTGCAAGCAAACATATAAGAACACATCGAAAACCTGATATTTGCTTCATGTCAGTAAGCACAGAGAATTTGACTTCCAACCTGTTCCCGAACTTCCTCTGGAATGTCAAACTTCGCATAAGGGACCTGACTTAGCGCCTCTTCAATTTGCTCTGTTACCTGGTGGAACTTCGTGGCACTCTTGTCCCACTGGAAAGCCTGCCAAAGAAATTAATGGTTTCTCACTCAAATACAAAGAGTAATTTGCTTCAAAGATAAATTCAGTAATCAAAGATCTATCACTGGCTGTATCTATAGTCTATAATAGAAAGGGCGAAGATTTTTCTGTTTTCGACAACTAAACCCAACTTCACCAGAAAAATTCGGCAATTGCACTGATGGTAGAATTTCTTATTCAAATGTCAGGAGGAAAAAGATCTTCCAACAATGGCCACCAATATTCTGAAGATATAAATCGTATCATAAAATCTTCTTAGGACTTCGCTGATCCTGAACTGGAAGAAAGTGAACGGGAAACAAACAATTCTACCACTGCTTTAACAATTCTTCAATTCATAAATCCTTTTCATTGCCACCAATCAAATCACTTGATGAACTAATTCCAATCAGAAAATCACAATTGCACGCAGTTCTTTGCATCACCCAACCAAAGAAACTCAGAACCTAATCCTCCAAATTTCAATAGGGACCCAAAAAAATGGTGTTACCCGATAGAGCTTGCTCCCCTGATTCACAGACATGAGCACAATCTTGGTAGAATCCAAAGCCCTCTTCAATAACTCCAACCCCTTCAATTCTTCCTCCCCAAGTTCTTGTTCTCCATCCTTCAGCTCCTCAAAAAGGGGGTTCATCAGCTTAATCCTTCGGACCAGATTGCCATACATGTTCTTGCAGATGTTCCTGCACTCAGGCAGCCCGGCAATTTCCCTCACTGAATTAAGGAGTCCACCCACCAACTCGCCTTTCTGATCCCCCATTCCAATTACACCCTTGAACGAATAAATAACGGTACCTGACCAGGGCTTGAAACTCGGAGATCCTGGGCACCAAACGAGAGAGACCCAGGTGAAGCAATTGGCTGAGTTCTAGCAATACCCAGAAACGGAATTAGAATTACTTCGTCGACGGAGCTCAGGGACTACGAGATTTCAAATAGGATTGACTGAGTTTGGCAAATCCCCGAGGACGAATAAAGAATTCCTTCCCCGAACAGAGCATTGAATCCCCCAGCAGCGACATCGAAAGTTAATGATGAGATACGAGACTGGCCATGGACACGGAAAGAACGAATGAAGGAAGGCAGACGGTGATAGCCCTTCTGGTGAGAAACGGAGGAAGAACAAGAAAATTTGAAGTCTTGACGAGAGAAAAATAAAAGAAAAAGAAAAAGTCAGGAAATTATTAAAAACTACTGATTCCTTCGGGTTGGTAATATGAATTTGACAATTCGTCTCCAAGTGGGGAGGTTCCTTCCTGCGATGATTACAGAGCCGTCGTCGTCATCAGTGTGAGGAAGAAATTTGCTGAGAGACGATGGCGTCATCTTCGACAGGGTCTGGTGATTTCTTGGACGTGTTTGCCCTTGCGGTGCGGTTGACTTCCCCTCTCCTCCCTCCACCATTAGTTAAAAAACCTTTCTTTGAATCTGTGGACATGAGACGAGGTTGTATTCATTAGACTGAGTCATGCTCAGAAACATATTCCAAGGGGGCAAGGACAAGTTTGATCTCCAAACAGCTCGATCCCATGAGTCAATGCAACGGCCAAAGATAATAACTTAGTAGGGGATGAAGTAAAAGCAGCTGATTTTTCCATTTCAAAGGGTATCTACAAGTTTGGAAAAATGGAAAGTAGAAGATAAACTCAAATAAGAGAATCAAACGTAGATATTCATGAAATCCACTCTTTCACCGACCTTCCTGGTTAAGGTTCGGTAGAGGTCAGGAGGTATAGACATAAGCCGGGGATCGCTTGCAAAAGGCGGCTTGTCGAATTTGCCCCTCCGGACCCCGGTGGCCCGGTCACGTTCAAGGCTCGTGAGCGGGTGAGGTTGCGCCACGTCGGGGGAAGGCATACGCGCAAGAGAAGAGCCAGTCCCCGACGTAATGGCGTGGACCAATCATATTCCCTCACGTGGCGGCTAACGAACGTCCGCCCCGCGTCAGCTGGATTCGCTGCGCCAGGCGAGACATATCCCACCGGCCGGACACTGTGGGCCCCGCATCCATCCAATCATAATCGGTGCAAAACGACGACGTTTCTGGCCTTTCGAAACCGCGAGTCGATGACGTAATAATATTGACAATATCACGATATAGTTCTACAAACTATTTAATTAAATCATTTTGCATGTACGGCAAAATAAAGAGGAAACGTGAGGCAACCGTCGAGAGGTGGATGTAAGTGGCCACAGGGACAAATATACCCAGCACCCGGACCAGTAAAGAAACACTACTCGTGAAAGTAAATTTATGAATAATCGTTCTCAGCCCTTGAATTAATTAATCGAGATGGCCATGCATTGACAAGGGAATCGAGTCTTGTCCAGCCCCCGCCATGAACGCAATCTTAATATCGAGGATTAAGTGACACTATTCACAGGGGAGAGTTACACCAGGCCACCTTCAACAGAGAGACAAACGCACATTAACTCCGATCCGGCCCGAGCTAGCTCGCGTTTGGTCGGTTCCACGGATCAAGCATTCGCAATTTAATTAGCTGTCATTGGGACGTAGGGATAGATAAATCTCGGAACATAACCACGACGCAACATAATAAATATCATCTTTTATAGTCCTTTTCGGTATACATATCTACGGGATTCGGAATTTGGAAAGGGCTCACTTCTTCCTCATCCCTGTGTGTACTCGAGCTTACATATATATATATATATATATGGATAGCCCAATCAGAGTGCATATATATATATATATATATATATAGTTTGTGCAGAAATACAAATGTATATGTCTGGAAGCATTACGTATGAAGGAAGTTCCCGAGATCGATTCCACCTGGTATATATATATATATCATGGCTGTCGATTATCGTTGCGGCCTGGGGAGCACAGCGAGGAGCCAAGCGGTTGGTAGTTTATATACCGGCTCGGCGCCGAATTGTGGGGCAGTCCTTTCGGGAGGCAGCTCTCCACGCCCCGGCTCTGGCTAAAGTCACCTGTCCCGGAGCTCGGTTTCAGCTCCATGGTCGTGTGTTCTTGGGCGAACTCCGGGCTCTTCATCGGCCTTGCAGCAGCCACTGCAATGACAGCATTTGGGGGGGTTGCGGGAGAAGATACGAGGAAGAAGAAAAAGACCAGAGCGACTGAGCTGCTAGGCATTGCCGGATGAAAGGCTAGTAGTGAGACTCGAGAAGTCGGTGTTGGATATGGTTCGGAAAAATGGTGCAAGAGCGCTGGCCTTAAATAGGATCATGCACGGGGCGGAGGAGAAGTCATAACGTGTTGTGGATATATACGTCTAGATTACAGATGTGACCAGCTCATAGCATTGTACCGCTTATTAATAGCCCACTAAAGTGAAGGCTGCCCGTGCACTTCATAAATTGTCCTAAGTTATTGTCTCGCCCAAAGTCAGGTATATGTTCCCTCTTATTATCTAATTTGGATCCACGGAAGACTCTCGAGTCCAATTAGCAATAACGACATATATATATATATATATATATATAAAGTTTAACCGATAAGAATTATTTTAAAAGTTACTTTATCGATTCTAATTTATTAATATATAATATTTAAAAATTTAATAAATTTCGATAAATATAGTTCAAATTAGTTAATCCAATACACCATGAAGATAACTTTATATGTAGAGGCATATATTATGATTGGATACCTTTACCATCTTTTTTTTAGTTTATTTAGATTTTTTTTATAAAATTCATATTTTTAAAATGAGATATAAAGAAAAGGTAGATATGTATGTGCAAATCTTTTTGGGCGGTATGCCCGGTGCAGGCGGTCAGAGTCAACCCACAAGCCAACACATGGAGCCCTCTGACTGGACCACGTGGAAGGGAGAAGCTCACCAATTTGGCCAGCAGCCGTATTATTAAGTGAGGTGAGGACTTTCAATCTGGGTATTAGAGATATGCTTTTCCTTCTATTACTTGTGAGCTGTGCCAGCTCAGCTCCACCTGTTCCCGCTGGCACCCGCTTTTCCCCTCTCTAAATTTGATTCCTTCGTTCAAACTCAACCATAAAATCTTTTCAGCTGGATTTAAGAATCCTTTTCTGGAGTCGATCGTATCGGCCTACTTCACATTCTGCCATCAATAATGGAGGGGAGCCTTCCCTTTTCGGACATCTGGCAGTTGACTCCCGACCATAGTTTTTAAAACCGGACCGGGCCGGCCGGTTCGACCGGGAACCGGACACTCACCTGGTCCACTTCTCACAAAAAATCCAATTATTATTTAAATGAGGTCAAATTCAATTGAACCGGCCGGTTATCACTTGAACCAATAAATCCAATTGAACCGATGAGTAAACCGGTCAATTTAAAAATAAAAATAAAAATAAAAACATATTATAATATACTTATT
>CXYZ01007957.1:1047978-1084730 GCA_900006705.1 Sonneratia caseolaris
AATATTATTTATTAAACATACGGTTCAACCAATTGAACCCCGGTCCGACCCATGAACCCATACCTTGACCGGTTCCCTGCCCGGTCCGGTTTTAAAAACTATGCTCCCGTCTGCAAACATATATATATATATATATATATATATATTACAAATATAATTAGATGTGACGTGGAAATGAAGTGGATTTCGATTGAAACTCTTATGTATTTCATGGTGAAATATGTTGAATCCATATAAGCTATCTGGTGCTTGAGCTAGCGTGGAAGAGGATTAGCCGAGGCGCGCATAGAGGCCAGATATAACACTCTTGTACGGGGTTTGGTTGACAGGGTGGAACCGACCGAGATAGTCGGCTGCTCGACCAACCTCAGGGGATCGAGTATGAGCCCCAGTCGGAAGGTAGTCGAACCGACGTCCGGCTGAGGGGCAGTCGGGTTTCTATTTCTGGTATCGGCATCGATGTCCATCGATTTGTCCGACCTTAAAATTATTTGTAGGATTGTCGGTGGGAAGGGGGTGTGGTGGCGTGGGGACATGTACATGGGGAACCTCGACGTTTGCCTCAGCCTCTCCGATTGGGCCGGAGGAACCGGCCTCTTGTCGGTTCGGCCCACGAAACAAGTGCCCGGCCCGGAAAATGAATTATTATAAGAGTACAAGAATAACAGGGGAAAAAACAAAACGCGGAGCTGTGATTCTCAAGGGTGACATTACGTGTCATGTCCCGTTCAAACTTCAAACAGTGTATATGGAAAAAAAATTCTCAACTCCTAAGTATAAAATAATGGTGTTTAAATGCATCAATTATACTGGTAGATAATCAATAAATTTTAATATAATAATAATAATAATTCAATCATAGTATTTAATACATAATTATAATAATGAGATATTATAATAAAATATAACAAATAAATTTTAACACACATTTTATATGACAAATTAAATCAACAAATAAGTAAAGTAGGTTAACACATTAAATACATATTTAAATAAAGAAAATTAATCATGTATTAAGTTACATATATTTACTTTGACTTAATTCAAACTCATTTAACTCTGTGTTACCTTATATTATTGCATCGTATAAAAAATTTCAAGATAATCCTTAAATGATGGATAAATAAGGCGAATCTTCATTTTGCATTTTAGTTTTTTTCCTCCCTTATAATTAAATTATTGTATACGGGAGGGAGAGCCTCCATAGGCCGATAAAAGGGCAGACGTTGCGTCAGCAGCCCAATGTTCTGAGTCAAAGCCACATCATCAATGAAGACATAAATACGTGGGATTAAGAGTAATCCTCAATCTCCAAACTCTCTAATCTAGGTTAACGATGAAAAGCCACTTAATTAATAAGCCAAGATTGATTCTTTCAAAGGATTAGGATGAGTTTTGGATTCCGAATCACTCTTTATCTCATCAAGAGGAACGGTGACCGTCCGTTTAACCTCTCGATTTCAAAGGCAGATCATTTCCCGACAGGATTACGAGACAGGTGTCACAGCGCACACTGATAGTGCGCCGCCAGTCATATCATATGGACTAATCACACGCACCCACCGAGCCATGTGCGATGATAATGAAATTTGGTAAACACTATCATATTTTTTCCCCGGTATACAATAGTATAAAGTACGTGATAAATTTTAAATATAAATAAGCTCACACAGACACACATATTTCATATAAATGTATAGGGGTCAGTGCACTATATCTCTATCTCTTTTATTTTTTTGGCATAAATTTGTATTTTTAGAGATTTAATTTATTTTAGATCTTATTTTCATATAAAGATAGGTTACGTGTAAGATTAAGGGACCATGAAGGGTAACGACGGTACATTATGGGATATGCATGATATGTATTTGACGGTACAAGGTTGTTGGCCATTGAGCAGGTCATGTGGCCCACGTCCATTTGAATTATTCCCAAAAGTCGATAAAGATTCGGGCGAATCGATCGTACTTTGCAGGTCCACGAGGGCTCGGTCTTTAATGATTTTCTACCTCATGAAAAGATGTCTTTCACAAAGATGCTCATATGACCTATCTATCGATCACTCTCCAATGTGCTCGCAATAAACTAATCAAAATAATCGATGAACATTGAATTTTAAAAAGCGTGATCGCTTGGTGATCGACCCGTCCAGATGGGGAAAGTATTAAAGGAAAATTGACCTCAAAATAAAACCAGAAATTTCGGATATTTTATTTGGTGCGATGGTTAATGCAGCCAGCTTGTACGATCAAGTTTTATCATATGGACATCGTACGTCTAAATATTTTTAGTCATTCAAGGTATATTTATATGAAAAATTAAATACTATTAATTAATATATTATAAAATTTCTATTTCTTCACCCAAAAAACAAAAAAAAAAACACACGAGAATTTCCTTGGATCGTAATTTTGAATCCCTCTGTTGAATATTATACAAGCAACTCGACCGTTGGATATATACACACACACACACAAACTAGCATACCATTTGTGCGATGCACAATAACTACGATCGATCATAGTAAGCATATTGATATGCCTCGATTGGGTGAAATAATCAAAATATATGTACGAAATAATATTATATGTTCTGGAGTGTAGATGGCATATCGAGAGCACGATTGACATTAGGGTCCATTAAACACAAATTTATACTATATATTTTGTTTATACTTGAAAGTATAATTTTTAAAAGCAGACTGGATTAAGAACCAGTATAGATATGGATTTATAAATCGAACAAGAGTTAATAGGTCGAATCGCATATTTTAATGGATAATATTAATAATATAACATCACAATAAATGTACATAATACAATAATTTAAATATAATTTATAATAAAAATCATTAATATAATAATTATATTAGATAAAAATATAATATAAAATATAAATATAAGTATAGTAAAATAAAATAAGTATATTATAATAAATTTTTATTTTTTAAAATTTTAAATCCGCCAGTTTTTCTACTCTTTCAATTGGGCTTACTGATTCAATAAGAGTTGACCTCATTTAAAGTGCAATTGAGTATTTTCAAGGAACTGGATCGGGTGATTGGCTAGTTTCCGATTGATTCAATTGAACCGACCGGTCCAGTCCGAATTTTAAAACTATGCTTGAAACTCTTTATGGTATTTTTGTTTTTTCAAGAGAAAAATCAGGCATCTGAGATAATTGAAGAGATAATGTTGCTGCGTGTAACTTTCTTTAATGTTTTGCGTTTTCATGGAGAGAACCAAGCTCATGGGATAATAGTAGATATGGTGTTCCTCGTAACTTCATTCTATCTATATAGAAGAGAGGTAAAACTAGAAATCCCAAAAAATTAGATGAAATTATCAATAGATTTCTGTTTAAATTTAAGTTCTAAAACTCTCATACTACTATATTTCAGTCCGAAATTTTTATTTACATGAATTAAGTCATCATAATGATGGACTCTTAAATTAATTGATATTGATGTAATAACGTCATCAAAGTACTGACATGGTAAAAGCATGATACATGCTACACAGTTATTTTAAAACAAAAATTCTAATATGTTACTGTCATGTCAATATTGTCATTAAAGTCACCGCATCTACATTAGAGTAATAATAGTTCAATGTGAGGATGACTTAAATAGGGAAATGAAGTTTTAGTACTTAAAAAATTATTTTGAAAATTTTAGAATTTAAGTTAGAAAATTACATAATTTTATCATTTTTGTGTATTTTTCCGTATGCATATATGCATATTTGTATATATGTATGTGTGATCGTTTATATAGGACAACGGCAATTGCTCCAATATAACAAGGTCCTTTTATTGTAATAGAAGAATAGAAAATATTTTGTATAATAATTGCACCTCATCATTATATTTTTTGTTTTTATTTAATATAACCTTTTTAGAACTTATTAAAAAATTATGATGTATTAAATATTCTTTTAGTTTCTTTAATAATTAAAAATTATATATTTATCAAATTTTTTTATTAAAAGATACCTTACAATATATGAATTATGGTTGATAATATAACAGAAATTATGTATCTTGTATTTATTTTAGAAGCCACTGAAGTTGCCTTAATATTATTAGCTACAGATATTTATCGTTTTTTTAATATTATTAATTAGGCTAGTATTGTATCTATATAAATAAATATTGGGGCATGTTATATAAATTAGAAACTCTGTATTTAAGGCATTCTTTTTTATAATATTAATTAAAATTTAATAATTAATAGAAAATTTCGATGATGTGATGGCTTGAGAGGACCTGGTGAGATAAGGTGGCTGTATGATTAGGCAGTATCATTTTTTAAATTTTATAAATGATAATTTTATATTAAAAGAATTTACAGATAAAAATATATATTTTTTAAATACACTTATTATATTTTTAAATATGAGATAATAACTCAACTATCCTACTATCATTATGTGTTTTTTTTAATACTCATATGGTAAGCTGTCTCTATGATTTATCATCTGACATGGCATGCTCAAGTCACGTGTCTCGTAATAAGAGGATTCAAAAGTGAAGGAAATTTACGATGGATCTTGTGTATAAAATTTAAGAAATAAAATACACATATGAATAACGTCATGATGCTCCTTGTTTAGCTCCATAGTGCTAGAAGATAAAATGCATTTGTTATTGTAAAGTGTCATCGCACTCATAGTTAGCAGCAAGGCATTGCCAACCTAAATACATTGAGACTACGAAATTTCACGGCATTTATCAGTGTCATGATACTAATTTTGTATAGTATCATAATATGGAAATTATGTATTAGAATTATAAATATATGTAGTCATGATGATATATTGTACCGGAGGACGAGAGTGATCCGGTGAAATCCTTATGATAAACTTTTTCATAATGCGAGGTTATAAGAATGTGAGAGATCGAGTTTTGGATTCTTTCCTGAGTAGGGTTGTAATAAGAGGTTTGGAAATGGGATTAAGAATACATTTCTATAAGCTATAATCTCTTGTTTGATGCGGTAAATTGTTGGTTCGACATCATAGCCATTTTCTTCATGATAGGGTTTTACCACGTAGTTTTTTTTTATTTCTCCCCTTAATTCTCGTATTTTTGTGGTGTTATCTTGATCAAATTCCGACATTTTAACGTGGCCTTCACCACAACAACATAGCTTTATCACTTCACTGTATCATTACGAAAAGAATGAGTGACGTGCATATGGACACATAATAAAGGTATGCCTTTTTTATTTATTTAAGCAGCCCATCAGCAGATTTCTTCTTCACCAGCTTTCTCTCGCCTTCTTTTTCTATCATCCCTCGGATCTTCAAAACCCTAGTTTTGTATCTCTGATCACCCCCACTCTCCCAACCCCAACAACATCGAAATCTTCACGTTACAAGCAACCCTTCCCCTTCCTTCATCTCTTTCGATTGAGAAGCAGATTGTCAAGCCATCGTTTGCGGGTGCAGTGTCATCAAGATTCACATGCTGCAGCCTGTTTTCGTCCAAATCTCCCCCGGCCCTCCAGGCTCTGGTGCTTGGGAATCTTGATGATGCTGCATCGGCAATAAATGGCTACTTCCAAAGATCAATTATAAAGGGTAAACCGTGAATCTTCTGGGTGAAAACATATTTACTGATCAATGAAAACGGAACCCCGATCACGTGGGTGATTAGCTATGTATGTGTCGTCAGATTAATCATATCCATAATATTGCTAACTAAAAATTTTTTTTCTCGTGCTTTGTTCTCTTTTGTTTGGGAAATGTGTCGTGCTTTGATCTTGATCAAACGCTATCAATACTTCTGTTAGCTCTGTCAAATGAAGTTTGTTTACTCCAGGGTTGTCTTCATCACGCAGACGAGAAGCCAAGATGTGAATCAGACAGAGGAAAAGAATTTCTTATATATAGTTCATAGAGATTTTAATTTTTGTTGGGATTTCACTGAAGAACAGAATATTCCGACAACGATTTCCTGCTTTCAGTTCTGACTCCACTTTGATTGCATGAACAAGAAGAAGATCAAGTTTTGTGCTGTAAAACATTAGTGATCAGTCATTATGAATTCGCTTAGTGGAAAAAGGGCCACTTACGACCGAGACAATCGTAACTGCTGAAGCATTTACGTTCTTGTTGATACGGTAATGTATCGTTGCTTCATCGGTGGATTCTCTTTTGTTATCAGCAGCCTCAATAGTCACTGGCAAGAGTTCGAGCATCTCCTACTTTTACTTGTGCCCCAGGCAACCTGCGACTCCCTGTAAACTTAAGTTTCATAAATTTTTACTAAGTTTCTAAAAATGACCATGAAATTATAGTCAGGTATGTAAAAATTTCCCTTAAACTAAACCCTAAAGGTCCAACATACTCGGTTCTCATTTATAAAACTCACTATATTTCTTTATTTTTTTTATTCTTTATATTTCTTTCTAGATTTTCGTATCTTCTTTATGATAAAAAAGAGTCTATTTAATGATGTTGGTATTAATTTATTGTTCGTGTTGCAATAAACTAATGAAGTTTGTTTAGTTGATCAATCATGAAATTCTGCTAAGCATCAACACACTATCCGAGAAAAAGAGCCTCAGCTAATTAATTTTCGGATCATATGGGACCCGACTCGAGCAGTCATGTCCCACAATGTTATATTGTGAACGACTTATATTTCGTAAGCAAATAAAACTAGAAAGCAGATGGTTGGATTAAATCATGTTTACTGAATCAGCTTCAGATGCAAATGCAATGATGTTGAGCCTCACTCTTCTCAACTTCATGCAGTAGTCACATGCTAAAATCCAGGGAGCTCTCTCAGATGCAAAGCGCAATTATGTTAAACCCCATTCTTTTGAACTTCATGCAGCAGTCACAGGTCAAATCCAGGAAGCCCTCTCGATCAAAATAAGGGACCTAAACTGCTATTCGTGGATCTGAATAAGAACCAGTTATTATTATCGACAGAGTTAGCTAGAACTAGTCTCAAAAGAGAAACATGAGAAGTAAAATTGATCAGACGAACAGAGACATTTTTTATGATGTTAACATGGCATATACATAACATGTAGGTAGAATGTACAGGATAAATAAATCAAAGTGCTTTATCTTTGTGGAGGTATGGCGTGCTGATCTATTTCCTTTGTGGAGAAGCACCTGAAAAAACCCTATCCAAAGAAAATGGATGCAATCCTTAACTTAGATTCTCGGGTTATTTATTATGAATAGTGAAAATATATGTTCACTTTTATTTTTTAGTGGACCAAATTGACTTGAATTGGAACTAATTACAACTGGTTGTACCTTTCAGCGTTTGGTGGTGCAAATAAAAGAGAGTTCGAACGCAAAGCTCATTCAGAAGCTCAAGGCCGATCAAAATGCCCAAGATAAATATACCCAGAAGAACAAATTCTTCGAGAATCTACGATTTTGTATCTGACCACTTTGCACGCTGAAGTTTGCTCACTGCTAATTTAAACCATCAGCTTCAAAGTGCAGAACTGCTTTGCACCCTAAAGTTCAGGCTGCCACCAGGCCATAAAACTGAAGTTTAGTTTTTCATCCCAACTCCCAAACCAATTCCCCAAGGTCATGAAGTCACTGAGCAGTGATGAAATCTTCGGGATTTATAAGTATCGATAACTTAATTTGAAAGAACCTCTCTCAAGAGTGAGGGGTTCGGGGGCATAGCATGTAAACCTTAGGGGGCAAGGTGGTCAACAAACAAAAGTTGGGGAGCAAAAAGGTCAATCTCCTGCCACGATTCCACAGGAAAAACAAGAAAGAGCTCAAGAACCAGCCACTTCTTGTCTCTCTTCCTGCCGAAATCTGCACTATGAAGTGGGGTAAGATTCATGTCGATTCCATTCTTCACGGTGTTGCTGTTGATGGGTTTGTGTATTAAGTCATGGTGTTCTTCTTCATAGCTGATTGTTTCGGCTTGCAGAGCTCAGCAGGGTCGTTGAACGCCATAATATTCAGAACCTTGATCTGCTATAGCCACTTCTCCTTCTTCATCTGCGTCCTTAGAGACCCAGGCTGCGTCCCTTCCTCATACGTTCCTGACGTAAGGGATAGTGCGGCGTCGGATCAAGAATATAAGCGACCCATGAGTCAAACTTCTTTTGGTCTTCCTCTCAAAGGGAGCTGCCTGATGGCCCGTATGGGTTCTTGAAAAATGACGATAGGAATTCTAGTGAGAAAATTTGTCGTGAGCTGAAATTTTGCAGTGGACCCCTTTAACAGTCGTGGCAAAATTACATTTTTCGATAGATCACTCTGTCTTACTAGATAAGTGATGAAATGAGAATCTTCAAATTGAAGAATTGGTACCGGTGATGACTAAGTCAATGTTGATATAATCCATCAATGAGCATGGAGTTAATTTGTCTGAGGAAGTGGAAAGCTTAAACGTTTCAGTTCTTGGGGATTGAATTTTCTTTCTTGTGGGTGTTGGACTGTTTGACTAGGGAAGTGTGAGCTTAAGGAAGAGGTTTGAACCTGAACTTCTTGTTCAGCGAGGAAGTTGTTGGATATGGAGAAGTCATCCGATGGAAGTTTCCTCTTTTTTATGTCGTTTCTGTACTTTATTAACGGAATTGCATGAAGTATCTAGCTACAACTAAATAAGCCATTAAGGATCTATATTACATAACAGAACAGCATTTGATGGAGAAGACAAACACCGAATCATTTCAGCAACTTGTCAGAAACAACCTTGTTTTTAAAATTTTGTCACTATACGAAGTGTAAGTTTGGCTTTCTTCAATCTCGTGCTATCTGCAGCCATGGGAAGCAAGTATTCTATGGGATGCTCCATGGATCACGCTTGTTGTCATAGTGTGGATGAGAAGCGCGGGATATGCACTAATCATCTTCTTTTATAGGTAATAATTTTCGTGTCTGCATTGCAACGGAACTGGGAATTGGCAGGCCTCCGTTCCCCTGAACTCTTCTATGTAAGTTATGCTGCATCTTGAGGACTTCTCTCACTTTTCTTTTACGTCATGGCCAAGGATCATATACTCCATTAAATAGATAAAAGTCCCCAACGCTCTGCCTATGATGATCTCTTTGGAAATTTCTCTGTAGTAATCTCAAGTGGCTCTTCTTTTCTGCATTAAAATTGGGGGAATTAGGCAAATCTAATTTTCACCTGAAGATGGAGATTTCAGGTGCTGTGTGTGACACACTCATGACGAGCCTGAGTCTAATAATGGGTACTTTGCTGGGTCGGCACATCTATGTCTCCTGTCTCATGACATGACATCCACAAAAGCAAGCTTCACCTCTCACATTTTCCTTCTAGTGTTACACAAACATTCGTCTTTCTTAGTCTGTAATACGGCTATACTGCTGGCCATGTTGTCAGTCTTACGAAGCAACAAGAGGATAGCGTGGTTGGCTCGGAAATATGGGCAGGGCTATTGTCACCCATACGACATTGGGTTCTACAAGAATGTGGCGTCACTGGTAAATTTCTCTCTGTGTTCTCACACGAACATCTATTTCGTTATTGGAATGTACAAGTAAGATAACTTGGTCTTTCTTTTGCGCAGATGTTAGATCCAAACATGTTGAAACGGTTATGGCAAACAGCAGTAGGCCATCTCAACTCTCAAAGCTCGGGACTTCATCCCTTGTCTCGCACATGGTACTTTGTAAAACTGATCATGCGTAAAGAAATGACAGAATAGTTTTCTTTGATTTTTTTTTGTTCTAGTACTTGAATCTTAGCCAAAAAGAAACGACACTAAGAACAATTCGATCGAAGATGATACAAGAAAGACACACCCTCTTAATCACAGATGTTCCAAATCCAGATGGAGAATGACAGCGTTGAATGCTTGAATCAGTAAGTCTCTCTTTTCTCCCTTAGCTCCTGCCTTTGCTAGTTGTCTTTTGATAGAAGGAAGACTAAAGACTAAAGAGAAATCGACAAATGAATAGCAAAAAACTATGCCGTGTGGGCCGGGCCGAGCAGGAAATCAAAGTGGACTAGGAAGGTACTAGAACTGATACCAACTTAGAAAATTGTCATTTCATGACCCAATACAGATGGATACACGGTCCATGCTTCACAAATTAGATCTTGAGGAATCGGAAACAAAAAAATTTAATTTCCCTTTGAAGTGAAGGCGGCGAATTCTTATGCTGTTAGGGGAGACGAGCCCTTACCAATTGATGGTCTAAATCAAGAATCTATGACTGGATTACATATATGTATTGATTTTTTCACAAGTCGAAGAGGGATGACCGCCTTCATCTGGACTGACCGCATTAGAAATCATCCCTTTCTGTGCTCATCTGGAAAAAGCCTTGTTAAATGGCAATCTCCAATTTGCAAAACAGGAGACTGAAAGAATAAAGACCTTTCCCCTTTAACTATCTGGAAAAGGAAGACCTCCCCAAAAACCAAAAAGAATCCTGCTCAAGACAGATATCCCACTGTAATTGAGCATCGTCTTATGATAGTTGCTGTCAGTTCAATTTACGTATCACATTTTGGGTACTAGTTTCCTCTCTTCAACCCACTCATGAAACATCTGGTTGTCAACAGGGATGAATGTTCCATGGGAGTTGGGATCCTCTCGACTCCATAATGCTGCTGACTTTTATGCTTCCTCCTTCTACTTGTTCTCTGATCATCTTGAGAGGGAAGGGCACCTATTCTCAGGTATATCATCTCAAAACCTGTTTTCGGTGCTCTTAGTTTCAAATAAATGTAACCAAAACGAATGTTAATCACTCGGACGACTACTCCACTGAGGTCTTCCTGTATATCTCTTTATTTCTTCCTTGCATCACTTTGCAGCACCTGCAGAACTTACAAGCTGTTTTTTTTTTGGGAGTTGAAATATTTGAAAGTACTGATAACTTAGCTCGAAAGAAAGCCGGACCCCTGGAACAAGCTTTCTACTTTGAATGGCGGCTTTCATCATCGAGTGTTCATGAAACTGTCCGACAGCGATTGACTGACTGACACAGACCCCTCATCAAATTCGAATTGAAAAAATAAAATAAAACACGATCATAACTTCGTGCCAGTATGAAACACGTCGAGCCATAGCCATTGTTTATTCTATTAAAAAAACAATTCTTTGACAAACAAACACAGAAGCAATCACGGCGGTTTCCATTGCCTTCAGACCATTTGAAATTTTCAAATGAACATTGATTATCAGGAAGATGCGAGGAAAATTTCTCTGGCCACTTTCCCTTCTGTCTTTGCTTATCCCCGGAGGAAAGGTCAAGGAAGACTACCTCAGAGAGTGTTTGTCGGAAAACATTATTAATCTTGTTAATTAACGTGATCCATTGTGTGTGAATGTCATTACAATAACCAGTCAATGGCTGGTGCCATGTAGCTTGTTTGAAGGAGTCCCGGTTGCTTGCAGAGACACTTCAATCTTATCGATTATCACATACAGCTAGCTCTCCGCTCCTTCCCTGACTCCCTCAATTTCTACGTCTAGGTATGATAGGATTACTGATATCGATGATGAAGACAAAGTCCGAGTGGCAGTAGGGAAGGAAGGTCCCGAGCAGTACTCATTTATATGATCGTGGAAAGTTCATAATCTAAGGTTGCTGGATGGCAATAGATGGATAATAATCAATTTACTCTTCATAGGATAGTAAGGGCTTTCCCTAATGTGAGAACTGCAAATAGGCTCTGATTCTTCCGACGTTTAGGTCATAAAAACGATTACACCAAAATTTGTTTTGAAAGTTTAGAGAGATGAAACGCTGCTGGGTTGTAAAGTTACCTGGCGTTGATGCGCCCGTCGAGCTAATAAAAGACGATTATAAACTTGATATGCTTATTTTCTTATCAGAGTTCAAAGAGACTCGCATCTCCATTGATCGAGAGATGAAAGTTTGGTTCTATGAATTCGTGAGGCAGTAGAGTTGTCCCTAGAGAGAGAACCTTTTGACCAACCTTTTTCTGTTTTTACGGGACAAGTAACCTTTGGTCGACTTTTGTTTTGGTTGCTTTGATAAAGAGATCCTGCAGTATGGCAAAACGGAGGTAAGAAGAAAATTTTCATGTCAGAGCAGAGAAGTCGGATAAGAAACGAGCGGCAAGCAAGTGTCCAAGTCGTGCCGAGGCTTAAAGCCGGCGATCTCCGTAGACCCCCAGATAGTCGTTGCCTCGTTCTGGCATCTTACAAATCATGGTTTCCATGTAGGCCCCACGCCCTCTTCCTCTTCTTCTCCTTTCTTCCTCCCCCTCCTCCTCCTCCTCCTCCCTCTCCAGCTTCCGTCTCCACAGTTGACCCGTCATGACTAAATCAAAAGCCCACAATAATGGAACCTCTCAAACAGCTTTCTAATAAGTAAGAAGTGCTCGCTCAAACCCAAGAGCTCAGACCGCTTCCTCTCTTGCTCAGAGCTCTCCAGATCCTCCTGGGGTTTCTTTCTCTGCCAATCTGATAACTCTATCACTTCTGCAAGATTCTTGAACTTGCCCAATTTGTGATTGCTCCATATAATGAGCTTTGACAAGCTCAAATTCTTCAACTTTAACTCAATCTTCGTACTTTCCATTCTTGTTCTGAGCTCTCCTCCATGGGGGCAGTGTCAGGATTTGGGTGACTACAATGAATTGAACAATTCTGCAGTTTTGCCCCTAATCACCCAGCTTGTCTACACCCGGGTCTCGAATCTCACCAACTATCTCAGCCAGGAAATTACTAGTCGGTCCAGCTTCTGCATTAAGGATCCGTGAGTGACATTTTTCTTTTGGACATTGTTCTGTTTTCCCCCCTTGCCCATTTCCCTTTTCATATGCCAGAGAATTTCTGAAGGGGGGAGAATGGATTGACTTCTCGGAGAGTTGGTTGGTTTCTTAGTGATATTGATGGTTCTTATTGAATGAAGATCATCACTTTATTGTTAGGAGTTTGGACCTGTCAGTCTGATGAACTACTGGGATTAAATTTTTGAGTGTTGTGTCAAAATAGCTAAAACAAGTAAAGCAAATCGACGCCTTGAATGTGGTCTGTGTTGCTGGCTTGTTGGTTTGCATGAAAATTGGGAGAAAGGAACTTGATTTAATACATCCTTCAAGTTTGGTTATTTTCCCCTTCTTGGTATGTTTTTTGCAACAATGGAGATGATAGAATTGCATCTTGAAAATGTGTTTGTCTTGTTTCTTTGGTTTCTGTGATAAGGGCTGAATTACTTTAGTCAGTTGGTCAGATGGTTTACCCTTGAGCAATTGCATTATTAGAGCTTATAAATTTTACTTTCTTTTATTTCAGATTCTCTAGCATGATCTGTTTTTCTCCTCTCTTCCATGGTTTTATAAATTTATCTGTTTAGTTCTCTTTTATGTTGTTCAATGTAGAGGTTTCGTTCATAGGTGAATGCATAATCTTAGCATGTTTCCTGAAACTAACTAAAAATGGAGACTCTTCATTGTTACAGGTCCGAGGACTGGAACAGAGCTTTCAATTTTTCGTCCAATCTCAACTTCTTGTCTGCTTGCATTCAGAAAACAAATGGTACAATGTGATTTTTTTAAAAACTTCCATAAGAAACTATGAAGGAATGGATGAAACCCAACAGAACTTTCTTGATTCAGCTCTGAACCAACAGACCCTCATGCTGCTAGTTACAGGGTGTTAACATGTTGTGACCTAATTTTACTGAACTGAATGTTCTAAGAACTAGTTTCTATTAAGGCGATTTATGTATTCCCATTTGTTGTGGTTCTCTCATATTGGATCTGCAGGAGATATTGCTCGCAGAATATGCACGGTGGCGGAGTTGAAGTTCTACTTCAACTATCTCTTTGAGGCCCCACTGAGTAGCAACTACCTAAAGCCCAACAGGAACTGCAACTTGACCACATGGATCCCGGGCTGTGAACCAGGATGGGCCTGCAGTATTGGAAACCAGCAAGTTGATCTTAAGGAGGCAACAAACATCCCTCAAAGAACCGTTAGCTGTGACACCTGCTGTGAGGGTTTCTTCTGTCCTTACGGTCTTACTTGCATGATCCGTAAGTATTCTGTAATTTCAAAACTATCTTCACTTATCATTCACATTGATATTTTTTAAAATTAGTCTGTTAGGGATGCTCCTTGTCTTAATTTTTGCTTCTTTTCATTCTGTCTGTTTGATAGAAAAAAATAAATGTGTACAGTGTGCAAATTTCGTTGCTCATTTGTTTCTTGCAATCTAACCAACTGACGTCACATATACTTGGCTGATTGCTGACTTCTGACTAACAACTTGCAGCGTGCCCATTAGGCTCTTATTGCCCTCTTGCAACACTAAATGCTACAACTGGCATTTGTGAACCGTAAGTTTATTTTGATCTAGATATTTGTTCTTTCATGCTAGGTTCAGGAAGTTTATGCAATGAGACTTTCATGGACAATTGCTAATCTACAATTATTGTTTTCCATATATTAATGATTTTCCTTGAGCAGCTACACCTACCAACTGCCTCCAGGGCAACCAAGTCACAAATGTGGGGGTGCAAACATTTGGGCCGATGTTGGTCGCAGCAGGGAAATGTTCTGTTCAGCGGGATCGTACTGTCCAACAACAGTAAAGAAAGTTACTTGTGGCAGTGGGTATATAATACAATCCTTATTCACTTCATAAGTTTATCTGTTACATTTTATTTATTGTGATTTTTGCATATTGGTAGTTTGTTATTACTGACACTCTGATGTACTTCCAATCATTTTAGGCGTTACTGCAGGATGGGCTCTACAACTGAGAATCGTAAGTTTATAGTGAAAGACCTTTGCTCTGAAATTTATTGGTCTATAATATTGGGATTATTTTTTACCCTGCATTCTTACAGCTTGCTACAAGTTGGTCTCTTGTGATGCAAACAGTTCGAGGCAGAACATTCAAACATATGGGATCTTGCTCATTGTATGTGTTTCGTTTCTGATGCACAAACTTTTAGCATTTTTCAGAAATTAGCTTGCACAAAACTGGTTGATCTGTGGGACTGGTTGGATTAGCATCCCCACATTTACTATCCGATTGTTTTCACTGGAAAATATTTTTTATTTTTGGGTAAGCAACTTAATATAATGCACTGTTGGCAACGCCTGCTTTTGTTATTCATGTACCTGCCTCCCCATTCGAATTGTTCTGCCTTGAACTTGTCAAACCTGGAAAATTATTTTGCCAAATGATAATTGGGCCCCTAATTTCAATTGATTATGTAGGCTGCTTTGACTACAATGCTGCTCATCATCTACAACTGTTCTGACCAATTCCTCTCTATTCGAGCAAGGAGGCTCGCAAAGTCCCGTGAGGCAGCAGCAAGAACTGCCCAAGAGAATGCAAAAGCTCGTCAGAGATGGAAAGCTGCAAAAGATACTGTTAAAAAGCATGCAAATGACTTATCACGCACATTTTCCCGGAGAAGGCATCCAACAGACACAGAGCAACACAGCATATTAAACCAGGAAAGTCAGAGTGTTCATGATTCTTCCTTACTGACCATTCATCGGTCTGGTGCTGATACGCATGGGCAGTCAAAGGAGAAGAAGAAGAAGAAGAAGGAACCCGTTGCTAAAGAGATGCACACCCAGACCCAAATTTTCAACTACGCATACGCCCAACTTGAGAAGGAGAAAGAGAGGGCATTGGAGAATGATGGGAAGAGCATTTCCATTTCTGGAATAATCTCGATGGCTACAAATCCTGAGGTCAAGAAAAGGCCACTTATTGAGGTTTCTTTTATGGACTTGACCCTCACGCTGAAGGGCAAAAACAAGCACCTGTTGAGATGTGTCACAGGAACTCTAAAACCTGGTCGAATTACTGCAGTCATGGGCCCGTCAGGGGCAGGAAAAACATCCTTTTTGTCTGCTTTGGCAGGAAAAGCTGTTGGCTGCTCAATGACTGGTTTGATTCTGATTAATGGGAAGAAGGAATCTATCCACTCATACAAGAAAATTGTGGGTTTCGTGCCACAAGATGATATTGTACATGGGAACTTGACAGTTGAAGAAAACCTCTGGTTTAGTGCAAAGTGCAGGTATGGTAAACTAACATCTACACAATACACAAAAGGCATTCCAATATAGCCTTTTCCTTGCTTATTTAACTTTATACGTGCACCATTGAACTTTTTCTTTTTGAAGTCGAAGCTCACAATGACACAAGTGATGTAGATGCAGTTCATCACAACTGTATGCATTCAAGCTTCCTTTGGCACTTATACAGGAAAAAGAACCAGACAGAATAGAAACAAACATTTAAAGGACGTGCAATCAGAACCTGTTCTTTGATGACACACTAATGATGGATTATCTTGAAGGCTTAAGCCAAGGCTGCATTAATGATGTGTAGCAGGCATGCTTCTACACTTTGCATTAATTTCTTTTTCTTTCTCTCTCAAATTGGCATGGTGAAACTGAAGGCTGTCTGCAAACATGCCAAAAGTGGAAAAAGTACTAGTTGTAGAGAGAGTTATTGAATCCTTGGGGTTGCAGTCGGTCCGTGATTCTTTGGTTGGGACAGTGGAGAAGCGTGGAATCTCAGGAGGCCAGAGGAAGAGAGTCAATGTTGGGCTTGAGATGGTGATGGAACCATCGCTTCTGATCCTAGATGAGCCAACATCAGGTCTTGACAGTGCTTCCTCTCAGCAACTTATGAGAGCTCTTCGGCACGAATCACATGAAGGGGTGAACATCTGCATGGTGGTTCACCAACCCAGGTAAGTTTATAACTAAATACCATTATCACAAAAACCAATAAGGATTTAAGTAATAATATGTATTGGAAATTCTTGAATTCTTCACTTTCCTGATTTTTAATCTCATATTCAATGTAACTATTCTCTTCCATTATGTATTGGGTCATCAAGTCGAATGATGATGACTCCAGATGTGGTGAATAATAATTTGGGAAAGATGGTGATTATTTTCATAACACTTGTTTCCCCTTGAAAAATATGGAAAGGGCAAACACATGTTTGGTCATGCTTCACAAGATTTATAAGAACTTATTGGATATTATCTGACAAAGCTAGCTGAATACATGCTTCTTTATTTTCCTCATCTTTCAAGTAATGGAAAATGTGACACTGAGCCTTCTTCCTGGTTTCCCTTTTACATATCATCTCTGTTTTATTTCTGTTGGACTTGTTGACACAGCCCACTTAAGATTATCTATGGTGTTCTTCCTATTAACTAATCCTAACTCCATAAAATATGATGTCAAATACAATCTCTGAGCTTCACACTTAGATTTGCATAAAATTTTGTCTTTCAGCTACACATTGTTCCAAATGTTCAATGACCTGATTCTACTGGCAAAAGGTGGGTTTATTGTCTACCACGGTCCAGTGAAAAAGGTGGAAGAATACTTCTCTGGACTTGGGATAAATGTCCCTGACCGAGTCAACCCACCCGATCACTTCATCGACATATTAGAGGGCATTGTAACCCCGAGCACAAGTACAGTGGTCACACATAAGGAGCTCCCAATCAGGTGGATGATATACAATGGATACCCAATCCCACCTGATATGAGGGCTGAAGCAGGGGCCATGCTATCAAATGGGAGGGTAGATGTGGCAGTTGGAATCAATGCTGTCAATATAGGGACTGCAGAGCAGTCATTTGCAGGAGAGTTGTGGCAGGATATGAGGAGTAATGTGGAGAGGCAGAGGGATAAATTACGGCTCAATTTTTTGAAGTCCAAGGACCTGGCCAATCGAAGGACACCAGGTGTATTTGTACAGTATAGATACTTCTTAGGGAGGTAAGAACCAGTTTGAAAAATACATTACTGGTTACTTGGTTATTGTCCTAAACGCTTGCTAAACGCAGAGGAGGGCACACCTGAATGTTAAGCATAATAATCATGCATGTGATCCCAACAGAAAATTGGAAATGTTATATAAAGATTCTGTGCCCATGCTCGAGCAGGATTTTAGCATCTACTGGTAAAGATAGACTGAACAAATAGACAGATGAGGATCTTAATGTGGAACCGAAATCAGAATCAATGCTCTGATCCCAGAAAACTGAGTTTCTTAAAAGTGTGAACTTATAGGTATGCATGTGATAAAGTGTCCTTTTCATTTAAAGAAAGGTATTTTATCGCTTTATTATGACTGGTTACTAAGTTTCATGTGTTTTAGTTAGAGCATCACCATGATACGGCTTTTGGCAAGTTATTTCAACTGAAAGTTATTACTTTGTCCGTGTGCCTTTGAAATTCCAGGGTGGGGAAACAGAGGCTAAGGGATGCGAAGGTACAGGCAGTTGATTTGCTAATACTGTTACTTGCGGGGGCCTGCTTAGGAACACTTGCTAAAGCCAATGATGAATCCTTTGGAGCAGCTGGCTACACTTACACTATAATTGCTGTCTGTGAGTAGTAACTTCCTCTATTCCTCGATGATGTTTCCTGTTATCTGTTGATTATTGATAAATAACGGCCAAAGAATGCCATTTGTGCAAGTGCTGGCATAGTTTTCAGACCAGAAAACATATAAAAACAAGATAGAATATGGGTTCAAACTCAGGTTTAATGGTCCAACAGAATATATTGTCATTTAGTAAAAGAAAAAGAAGCAACTTCAAAGCTAGTCTAGTTCAGGTTGCTGAGAGACTAGAAGTTTTATGTGTTCATTGGGAGAGTCCCTTATTTTTCTGATTACTTGTTCTACTGGCCGGTCCAGTTTACGCTTTTAACTGTTAGAGAAGAGTTCTAATAAGCACAATGTCTACTTTCCTAGCATAAGAATTAGGGGATACATTCTGCTTATTTCATTTTTGAATTTAATGTTTAATCTGGTTTTCTTTTTCCTTTTTTTTTTTTTTTGCAGCTCTTCTTTGCAAGATTGCAGCTTTAAGATCGTTCTCACTTGACAAGTTACAACACTGGAGGGAGAGTGCATCTGGGATAAGCACGCTGGCATACTTCCTTGCCAAGGACACGATTGACCACTTCAACACTGTGATTAAACCTGTGGTGTACCTATCAATGTTCTATTTCTTCACTACCCCAAGATCTTCTTTCCAGGACAATTATATTGTTCTGCTCTGCCTTGTATACTGTGTGACTGGAATTGGGTATGCCTTGGCCATCTTCTTTGAAGCAGGTGCAGCCCAGCTGGTGAGTAGTGATATACTCAAATTGCAGAAACTTTGGCCTTCTAAGAACTGATTGATGACAAAACTCATCTGCGCATTTCTTGAAAAGGCAAAGCCTAGATTTCTGCAGCACATAATGCATTCATGGTCAAAGCATGAAAATATGTCCATGATTTCTGTAAATTGGAGGAATTTAGACGTGGTTTGATTCAAGTTGTACATAAAAATGGATATGTTCTTCAGAACCAAGAGAGAGTTACTGCTCTCGAATCTCATCTCATGATCTTCTTGTTTTTCTGCAGTGGTCCGTTCTTCTTCCGGTGATAATGACTCTTGTTGCAACCAGGCGTAACACAGGCATCATGAAGATCATATCTGACTTATGCTACCCAAAGTGGGCTCTGGAAGCATTTGTGATTGCAAATGCAAAAAAGTATGACTCTTTTGATTATTTCTCAGCACGTGACCATGCTTTGATCTGGCCTTACTCATCCCGATCTTCAGTGTATGTAAAATATAAAATTATGAAAAACAAGGTATCTGTGACAGTCCGCATACCTTAATAATTCTTTGCTGAAGGAGATAGATATCAAACTTAGAACAGCAGTCTTTTTAACTTTTGGTTCCTAGAAGTAGAACATGTGAACATGGCCTGATACATTTTTGAAGCTACAATGAACGCTCACTTGGTCCATTTCTAGGGATTGCAAGTCCTCTGACGAGCTTTCTCAACTGCAGGTATTATGGAGTTTGGCTCATAACTCGGTGCGGAGCCCTATTGAGGAGTGGCTATGACATTCAGGACTTCAATACTTGTATAGTTATCCTCATCTTCACCGGTGTGATCAGTCGGATCCTAGCTTACTTTGGCATGCTCTTCTTCCAAAAGAAATGATGTGGAATATCAAATCAAAAGCTGCCACAACGATTTCCTGCTATCATCACCCATTCCAATGCGCTGAAAGCAATTCCAGAATTACATTGGCTCTAGGTAAAATCCCAGGTAGCGGCTTTAGCAGAGGGAGTGCTGGTCTTCATTGTATGCAATGAGTTGGTTTTCACAGCTGGCTCTAGCATCCATTCACTGCTCAAGAGGGAAATTTTAAAATTTTTGTTAAGAGAGCTCATGTATTAGGTTCTCATTCTTTTATTAGCGCTCTCAAAGCTGATCATATAAGTAATAGAATTTCATCATTATGCTAAATGTATCTCAGGGTTAGCCATCTTCATTCTTCAGTTACTGCAGACTATATTGCTGTATATGAACATTGCTTGATTTAATATAATTTTTTTCAATTTTGTCCACACGAGGTTGGAAGGGGTTTAAGGTTGACCAGTCCGGTGTTTCGGCTACTATAAGGCAAGCAAACGTGAAAATGGAGAGACCGAAGTTATGTTTAGTCACAATCTTTAGCCATCGGCACCACGACCTGTTCATTCCGCCTCACGAAGATCAAAGAACGCAGACCTTGTGAAGGCTGAATTTCTTTCTCATTTTCTTCAAACTAACCAAACATACAACGATTATTCCGACTATAACTACCTTTCAAAAGAAAATTCCGACCACAATTGTTTCCGGTGCATTGCATCATATCTGAATAAGGCAAAACATCTATCTTGCACGACAGCAAGCAGTGAATCCGAATCCTTGCAGTCGAGCTACATTGCTACTTCACGCAAGCCTAGGAGTTGCTTTCAATGACATGGGAAAAGTTGCAGACAGCCAAACATATTAGAGAAACCTCATCTTCACCGGTGGAATGGACTAACCTAACTGTACCAACCATCCTCGATGGCGTGGAATGCCAAGCATGGGACTGATCAGTCAAAGGAGCAGTGGCGATGGACCTTAAGGGATCAGTCAGTGAGCCTGCAGATCCTCCGCTCCTGAAGAATCTTAGGTCCCATACCCATGTAGAATTTGATGGCATTCACGTTCCAGTCTATAGCTCATCTTCATTCGCCATCGCACTGAGCAGCATCTTTCCAAGACCTCTCCTCCTGTAACACCCCCTACAAAAACAGGTCCTCAGTGTAAAACCCAGGCTTTGCGAGGGAAATTGAGTAACCGGGCAAAGGAGGATGAACTGAGGGATGGTGATCCCTTCCTCGGTCCGAAATGTCTTCCCCTCCATGTCGAAGGGTCAAGGCTGATGGCTCTCAAGAGCAGGGAGGAAGCAGTTTAGGGTTTGGATCATGCTTGAAGAAGGGGCAATGAGAGACCACAAAGAGAAGGATTGTGAATGATTATGATAACACTAAGACGAGGGTAGTGAATAGGGAGGTATCCCCTGGTGGCCGAGCACTGGTGGCTCAGCCGCTCGTGGAAGGCCATCTGGTGTCTATGCTGGTGGAAGTAGGGAACGTCCGACCGGGTGCTAAGGCAGAACCAAGAAAATATGTTTCCATTAGACATGACATGCAATCAGATGCCCATCACCCCAAATTCTTTAGCCTTTATTAAGGAAAGTGAAAATAGAAAATGGGAACAGTTTTCCAAAAAAAAAAAATTTCCCTCTTCAGTTAACCCAAGAAGATAGATCATCTTTCACGTCTACTGTTGATATCAACACTGTTCAAGGCTTCAAGCAATCAAAAGAAAATAGATGTGGGACTCTCTAGGGAACGGACAACCATAAATTTCACTGAATGCCTTCCTGAAGGACTATTGCTTTCATCGACTAAGTCTAGAAATGCCCACCTAACCTACAAGATGCTTTCCAGGGAATCTCCAGGCCCAAACAAGAATTCGACCCAAACCTCAAGTATTATACAATGAATTCAACTGATGGAAATGACGACGTCTTGTCAGAACAGATCAGCTTACGTAGTGGTCGGTCTTGCGCCTATGCCGATTGTAGTCTGATATGAAACGGAAAGAGAGGCCGCAGCCTTCAACCTTGCATTTGTAAGGCCGCTCTCCCGTGTGGACCCTAATATGCTCAGTGCGAGCCCAGGCCCACTTGAAGCTCCTTCCACAGCCCTTCCATGGGCACTTGAGGGGACGGTCATCCTCGTGGACACGCTGATGGAGAATCAAGTACTTGTGAGAGCTGAACTTCTTCCCACACTCTCCATGGGGGCACCGGTTCCTCCTGTGCAATGATAGCTCCTCCTTGGTCTTGAAGCTCATTTGGCATCCTTCTAGGTTGCAACTGTGGGTCCTGCCACTATAGTTCATGTTTTTCATATCCCGGCAACCCAACTTACCATTCAGAGGCTGCCTCATCTTTTTCATTGGCTTCTCATCGCCTTCAGTGCCAACATCGTGGGAACTTCTTCCAACCCTTGGTCTTAAACCTTCACAGGGACTTCTCACGAAGCCAACGGCGATTAATTTGTCATCTGTTATCATCTCCACTTCCCCCTTTCTCCTCCTCTTCTTAGTAATAAATTGTGACTCAGATGTTCCCAACCCCATATTACCCTGAGAAGTAGAGACCTCAAATTCATTCCCATCAGATTCTTGACTGTATCTGAACTCACATTTGAGTTTACTATCACCAGTTTTGCTCATGACACAGTTTATTTCCTGTGGCTCATCATCTGAACTAGCAATATCACTCAAGTGTCCATCATGAGTTCCTTCTGAAGTTTCAAAACATTCTTCCTTAGTAACAGGATCATCATTATTTTCTTCCATCTGCTGCAAATTGAAAACCGATGAAGAATCATGATACAATTCTTCTTTCTCAGCACAGGCTCCAGTAGGAGCTTCTTGACATTTCTCCGCTGAATCTATAATCTTATTTGCTTGTGCATGAGAGGCTGAGTCTTCAGGAGATTTATCCTCTTTTAAGAATGCAGTTTGCATTTCCAAACAATCAACATCAGTTCGTGAGTGCACGGTTTCTAAAATCTCATTCACCTGAGTGTTGTCCCCAATTCTATGCTGAGTATCATCACTGCATCTACTCTCACTGTTGTATGTCGTGTTTTCCACTAGCTCGGAAACACCTTCTGTGACGCTGATATTTCTCCTTTGAATCTCAATATCTCCACTATTTTCAGCCTCATAGTCACAGGGACTAGAACAGTAAGTTCTATGAGAAGTATTGCCTCTCCCTTCTTCATCCTGCAACTGGGAAGTACTAGCTTCTTCATCAATGTCCATTCCATCTGATGCCTGATTTATAATCAGTACTTCAACACTTCCAACAAATTGAGAAGTACTAGCCGGTGAATTTGTGATCTGAGCAGGAAGGAAACCTGAAGCCATCTGCCCCGATGCTTCAAGTACCTGAACCTCATGCTCAATAACTAAAGAAGAAACAGCATGAGAAGCAGAATTGATATCATTACCCAAGTCTTTAGAAGAAACTTTTTCAGAATCACGAGGTTCCAATTTGGACTTCCTTCTTCTGTACTGAATAACATTTTTTACCCAATCACTGTCTGTATTCTTCTGCGGTACTCCACTTGACTGTAGATTCTTAGAAGGCTCACATTTCTGTGCATGATCTGCCCTGGGCCTTGTGCGAGACTTCCTAGACTGCCATTCAACTCCTAAGGCATTTGAACCTGAAATGCTTCCTAAGGAAACTAATCCGCCCAAGGTCAACAATTGCTGAACTCGCTTTAATGGATAATTCTTCTTTACTTTCACACAGTACCGGAGATTAATTCCAAGTCTGGAGGTCCAGTCTTCATAATTGTCATCTTCATCATCACTGATTGCCAGCTCTATCAAATTAAGGTCTGCTGGGGATGCACCATTTAATGGAATCTCGTTGTAATCAAAATTACTGCTGGTTTCTTTTGCAAGTACTGCAGCATATGCCTTCATCTTCTGATAGTCTGTAACAGAGTTGGGCTACGTCAATTTTTTTTTAACTTGTAGTTTTTTCAGGCTAAGTAGCATAATCACTTAAATAATGGCAAGACAGATGCCAGATTATGTGAATCACCAGAAACATGGATATGTCACAAACATTTTGGTTTCCCATTTCACCCTCAACCTTCAGCTCAGAATGCTAAGCTCGTGATCATTATTATAACCTTCAACAGCATATCATACCTAAGAGAATCCTCACCTGAATGGCAGATTACAAGTAGGTTTGCTCCGCCTTTACTCTGCAATAGATCCTGCACTTCAATAGCATGCTCTATACAAAAAATTCTGGGTCTTCTAAATCTATTTGATGTGTTCCAACCCTCTTTAAAATTTGTCACACAAGCACCTGCTGGTACTTGAGAAATATCAGAATGAGGAGCATTCAAGATAACTGCACAACAAATGAGTAACGATTAACTAGCATAAAAAAATGAATGAGATTCACACAAGGGAAAGTATTTGTTACATTACCATCTGTCAGAGGAAGCTCCAAAGAGGCAGTTTCAGATGGCTGTATCACACACATGAATGGAAACCCAAGAATGCCACAAGCAACACAAGCCAAAGTTCCTGAATCAACTTGAAAATCGAAAAATAGGTCATTATTCGCCATAATTAGTTCATCATGGGCTTCAACATACAAACCCAGCTCCCCAGATAAACTGCTGCAGCCAGAAGAGTTGACGATATTTTCTTCTGGTGGGTTAGAAACTGAAGCAGTTCCATCTGGTGAATCAGATAAATTACTGTGTGATGGCAGCATATTAGGGTTCCACACAACTGCAAGGTAACTTGAATCCTTCCCGAGAAGAGAAGATAACAGGCAATTTTCATTCCGCATATCTTCTACAAAGGCCTTTTTCACCAAAAGCTCTCTTTCTTCCCTCTGGCGATCTCTCAGGCGAGAACTTCGGGCCCCCAGCAATAATGATATTGGAACTCTAGAGCCCCAAAAAATACAAAAATCAGCCGAAGACAGGCAAAACACTTTATAAGTTGCTAATATTCTAAAAGCGCATATACACAAATATATATCTGTGCCTCTGGTACATGTATATGTGCTGACCTTGAAACAAAGGACATTGTTAACAGGTAGAGCAGTTGCTGATGGGAGAGCATGGGCAGGTAATTCATAGCAGCTCTGCGTACTGCTGCTTCCCTTGCAAATCTAAGCCATTGTGGTGTTGCAAAATTAGCTGCTTCCCCACAATTAAAACCTAATTTACAAGACAATAAGACCAAATAACTAAAATTACCAGAAGGGGAAGATAACCAATCCGTGCCTACAAACAACTAAGCCAATCCTCGAAAGAGATAAAATGAACAACTACAGAACTTGAAAGGTACATATTTTGAAGCATGTGGTGCCGGTAATAAAAATCCTTTACAAAAGACATATGTTATGCATTTAGAAACTTCAGTTGCAATTTCTCTAAAACTCATAGAGGCTTGAATTTGATATTGAATCATGTGAGGAGTACTAAATGAAAGAAATTACCATGACTGAATCCTATATGATAAGCCCTTGGAAATGTCACAACAAATTCTCCTGGATTCTGTATAAGCCTAAACAGAAAATAGAACCAAATTCAGAAGAGCTCCAAAGAAGTGTTCGCATAGAAGAAAGTACAAAAACCAAACCCCAAGCTCTAGAAATCAAACTAAAATGGGTCAATTGGATAAAGGACCCACAACCAACCTGCAACAAGGAATTCCCGATGCAACAATTACCTCAGGGGAGATAAGGGTTGTCTTCTCGCCCAGAAGTGATAGTGCAGCTGACAAATAATTGAAAGAGCCCAAGTTACACAGTTCCATGGAGGTGAATTCAGCAGAAGACAACCTTCATTCTCAAACAGCTCCTCAACATTCTAATCAATCAAAAAACTATCTACTTAATAGTTCTCCAAAAGGTTACTCTTTGATTATGGTTCTCCACAAAATTACAACAATGAACCAACCCGCTTTAAGTAAGCCCAGATCAGTAAAATAATTGATGGGTTCATTTTACTTTGCTTATAAGCAAAGGATTTACTCAAACAAAGAATTCAACCATAAGGCTCATTCTTTTGTTCTCTATCAGGGAATATAACCACAAACAGCACAGAATAATCAACAGATTTCAAACTGAAGAAAGAAAAATGCATGATAATGAAGAATAGGTACCTAGTTGATCAACATTGCCCCCATAGGCACCTGTACGTATAACATCCTCAAAATCAAAAGCGTACTCTCCTGGGACCGCATACCATGTCTTCGGTGAGCCCATGTGGAGGAAATTCAAGCTATGAAGTTCATGATCTTCAACATGCCAAGCAAACCAGCTAAAAAGCATGCCAATGTAAATCATTGGTGATGTAACACCAGGAATATCATCTGGCATGAATCGAGTAAGTGAACCAGGCGATCGGGCAATCACTTGCAAGTTCCATGGGCTATTTGAGAGCTTCCATCCTGCACTACCTTCCTTCTCACTATTACTATAACCATCACTAGAATTACTTTTCCTATGGACTGTCAAACTTTGATCTAAAGATGGAGCCTCGAATGGAGTACCAGACTGATTACATTTCTCCAATGGAATACTTGTACTATTTCCGGTACAGGCACCTTTGTTTTCACAAGAATTATAACCACATGGATCAATAACATGATGTGCTTCATCTTTGCAGCTCCATCTCTGATAAGAAGTCCTACTTCTCATCCTCCTCCGCCTTTGAAGATACTGAAATGGCCTCTCTGGTTCTCCAAAACCAGATCCAGGGACATCATTCGCATACTCCACATATATGGGTTTCTCTTTTGCCGCCTTCCAGAACAGAGCCTCCACAACTAGAGGAGAAACCTCCTTAACCATACCCAACAGGGTCCGAGAAAAAGCCTTCGACTTTGCCTCGAACTGTTCCAAAGTGTATACCTCCCCACTCTGCCACACTTGCTTATGACCATGCAGTGGTGGAGGATTATTTCCCACCCCTTTGGGCCTCTTTATATTTTGTCCCAATTCCTGCTGCCTAGTCGTGAAAACTGCCCTTACCTCCCCCTCCTTCCCACAATTTCCAGGACCCGTTTTTGAAAAAGAACCTAAACTGGACAAACTCACATCAGGTCCTATATCAGGGCACTTTGACAAGGACTTGTTCAAGTTGCTGAAAACGTACTTCTTGGAGGGTCTTGGCAGTGGAGGGATGATCTTGCAAATGCCGAAAGCGCTCGCTTCCCTCTCAATTTTCGAGATGTAGGCAACTGGGTCGGCAAACTCGGTGTCCGTGGGCCGAAAAACGGGCGCCATTGGCAGCCCTTCGAGCCAATTAGGGATTTCCACATTACCCATGGGCAGATTCAACACATAGTGCCGCACAGTAACATGTCAGCGAACAGCACGCGACGATTAATTGGCAAGCAACTCCTACTTAAGCACTACGAACATGCAAGAATGTCAAATAACTGGACTTTAAAACCCTAGAATGGGATATTCAGCGAGAAACTAGAAGCCAAGAGAAAGAAGTAGAACACTCGCCAATGAGATTGAAGCTACACGGAGGAACAGAAGCGGAGGTCAAGGTAGAAACTTGAAAGCATTCGCGGGAAATTTGAAGCAGAAGAACCCGAAGCCTCAAATTTTACTCTCTGGGCGGTTGGCCTGCGCAACTGAGGAAGAGAGAATGAGGGAGGGGAGAGAGAGAGAGAGAGAAAGGGCGGATTGAGTTTGTGTCGTGTTGAAGGCTTACTGGGAACTCTACTTGACATGCGCAAGCTAGAATTAGAGTAAGTATATTGCTAACCTGCGCCAACGTCGTCTCTCCAAGAAGGCCTTTTCTTTTTTTTTTGAAGGTAAACGTTACTCGACCAACTCATCCAGCCTTTAAACGATAAAATTCTCTCTCTCTCTCTCTCTCTCTCTGTTTTTTTTTTTTCCATTTGTCAAACTTCAAATTGAGCTATTATTTTAAGGGTCGATTTAGCTTTATTTTAAGCTACATGTCCGCCGAAAAGTTACCCTTTGAGGAAGAGTCAGATCGATCGTGGATGCTGAATTGACTTTTCATATGTATGTCCTACCTCAAAAGGTGATATAATGCCAATGCCTAATGCATGCAAACGCACGTACTGCCCAAAGAGAGAAGAAAGCAAGTAAACCACCTGTTCACCGCATGCGTTGCTTCCGGCCATCAACTCCCCCATGATCTTTGTCTTGGGTTGTGGTTGTCATGGAGAAACTCGTTCCATATGTAAAAAGAGATATACAGAGAAGAACAAATCCGTCTAACCCTTGCTCTTTTGATTCCTCTGTCGATTTTACCTAAAATATGTGTCCAAATCACTTCCCACTTTTATCTCATGTTTCAAAGAGGGAAATATTAAATATTGAATTATTATTACACCGTAAAATCAAGATTATGATACGGGAGTATCGTGCATCCATTCATAATAATATAATGAATGAGTAGTACGGAAGCATGGAGAGCAGGACAATCACCGTTCCGTCTGTTTATGGGATCACAAGTTTCCAATCTGCAGTGACTGTACTGAGTAGACGATAATACATCGAGTTGGAAATTACGGGGGGTCAGAGCGTTCGTGCTTCCGCTCCAGATGGGCCGAAGGACCCGTTGGGCTCTAGAAGGTCCATCCAAGATTAACTCTCTCTTTTTTTTATTTTAATTCGTCAGTCTGTGGATTTGATTTTGGAATCTCTAGCTGATTGGAATGGCGCTTGAAGCATTCCAGCTTCCGATCGATCAGCTTCCCTTTGCAAATCGCCCCCAAAGACCAAGTCGAAGTTCTCCTCGGGCGACCGGACCTTCTCCCCGACTAACCACTCCTTGATCCTGTTTGGGACCGCCGAAGCCCCACTCTGGAACAGGGCACGTGCCGCCTCCACCTCCTTTGGGAGGATCGCCTTCAGCTTCTCCTCCAACGCCCTCATCTTCTGGAAGGTCGAGGTCGCTGGGCTCCTCTCGGTATCGCTGTTGGCCATCAGGTGCTCGACGAGGACTTGCCTCGGCTTCTGCATCAGCGGGTAGGTGGCGCTGCACGGGTCATCGACATAGGCGAAAAAATGCCCCCGATCGATGGCCCTGATCTCGGAGAATCTCAAGCCATGGAGCTACCCGCTCGACCCGACGGTGAGGACCTTCCGGGGCACCTAGGTCACCGTGTTCTTCACCGTGGCCCTCAGGTTCTCCTCCAATTGCCTCGGGTCGATGGCTTGGAAGAGGGCAACGATGTACGTCCAAGCCGCGAGTTTCAGCATGTCTCTGTCGATGAGATCAAGCCGAGTGAGTTGACGTCTTGGTTTATCCCCTGCATCATCGTCTTAGTCGCGGATAGGATTACTCTGATATGGGGACCGAATCATTGTGGGGACATCCCCAGCGCACACTGATCCTTCTTCGGCTTCTGGAGAAGGTCCATCTCACGGAGCTTCTCGGCCTCCTTTACGTAGGAGCTTCCTCTTTTGAGTGTGTGCTCCATTATCGACGCCACCTCGATATGGCCTGGGTGGTGCTTCAACCTGTGGGTCAAGTGGTCAGTGAAATCGGGCTTCCCTCACATGACCTTGGCGAAGACCGCCGGCAGCACCTCGGACAGGACTGCCTGGAAATTGGCCTTGAAGAGCACCACAGAGGCCTATGCCGAGCTGAACAGGGTCACGTTCACGAGAGCCAGGCCCTCCTTGGGGTGCAGCTCAAAGAACCCGCTCCCCAGCTCGAAGGCTGTGGCTCCATCCACGGTCTTGCCGTCCGGCCCATCAACGGGGCCGCGATGTACTACAGAAGGACGAGGTCATCGGAGGCGGTGATCGTCCCCCTGAGCGGCACTTCTCAAGTTGACTAATTTATTTCAATATTTCATTTTCATTGTTTTCCGGTGAATTAATCTCGGGATCTTTCACTTCTCAAGAAAAAAAAAATTAGAAGGGAAAATCTTTCCATCAGTAATTTGAAAATCCACCACAGAACATCATATGGGACCAAGTAAAATCTTGCGATTTTTCTTCATGAAGGATATATCCTAAAATGTACGCGATCACATCAGATGGCACGATCGGGACATTTCGGTTGAGTCATTCAAAGCCTATGCTATAAAATCTTCCATAATTGCTGCCTAATTTTGGATTTATTAAGGATCTGCCTAGGATTACTAGTAAGTTGATAATAACATACACTATACTTGATGAAAATCATAATAGAATAATGAGATTTCTACTTGGTGGCTTGACATACATAACAATTGAAGTATTACTGGCATAGCCTGACGTGACCCAAGCATCCTTTTCTTTTCTTAATCTTTTAGCACAAGAATTTAAATACCACTTATATCACCACAAAAATTTTATAATTGGAAGAATTTTTTACTCTCAACACTACAAACTAAAAATATTTATCACACACCATATTGGGTTTTCATTGAATTTGCAATTGATTAGGTCCATGTCCGATCCAAAATATTTACATCAATAGGTACATTGAGCATGCAGCCATCTTATATTCCTACCATTTTTTTTCCTGACAATGGATGCCTAGGGTCCATTACCAAAGTTGCACGGCAGAGAAAATCACACTTCCTTGGAATAAAATCTGCCCAAGGTATATTAGGGGGAAAAGGGAAATTTAACTTAAAATAAATTTACCCATGGGTGGACCGACTCGGTTTAAATTGGACTAATGGCTTATGGGTAGCGGTAATTTATTAAAAAATGAAAAAGGGAGAGTGAGAATGTAAATATAATGAATAAACAAAGCTATCAAGGAATATATGGTAACCTAATCAAAGAATGAGAATAAAGTAATGAAAAAGAAACGGATGAGTGAGTTAGCATTTTCCTAGCTAAGCATGTGGCCATTATTCGGCCAAATTCAAGATTAATTAAAAAAAATCCGGCATAATTCTCATATTGTTTAGAAATTTATCAGCTCTGCTCTCACTTTTTTTGGGGGGAGCAAATGTGATATTATTATATCTATAAAATATTTTAAAAAATAAATATCGTAGATTTTGAAAGGAATTGGTAAAATGGTGGTATATTTTATTATAATCTAAAGTTTTCAGTGACAAAAAAAATTGTAATACCATGATGCTGCATAATCTTAATTAAATTCAAGGCAAAGAATACATCTTCCCCTAAATGGCAATTATATTATTGGTGATAATTGTTATTCAAAATTTTACTTATAAATATATATCATTTGAAATAGTTTACAAGTAGTAATTTATTTAGTAAAAACTGTAAGAATCCTTCTCATCATCGATAAGAATAGTATGCAACTATATCAAATCCTCTCTCATCTTATGCCATTAATTTCGTCAAAATTTTTTATGATTAACCTCGTCAACAGATGCGGTATGTTTTTTGCCTCCTTCCCATCTTAGGTGAAGTTGTAGTTTCACTCATAAATATTATATATATATATATATTATCTTAAATCTTTTTGGCCCCATATTACCTGAAATTTGAAAGGGGAATAATATGTGATTGAGGTTATTTGACATATTTTTACCTTGATTTAATCGAGTGGCTCGTAATTAAATATTTTAGATGAAAAAACATAATTAAAAAAATTTAATCGAATCTCAGTTAGTAAGCTATTTGCGTTGTGGGTGTGGGTGGTGCATGTGGAAGGGGAAAAAAGACAAGGGGGGTAATGCAGTAATTTCACGCCAGGGAGTGTACATGAAACGAAGGGAGTGGAGGGAGGAACGACCAGCAGACATTTTCTTTCGTCCTTCGTTCTCTTTCGCTTCCTCTCCTTTAGAACACTGAAGTCCGTCGATCTGCAGATTACGTTGAGACCTTGTTCTCGTTCTCTGGCGTTTTCCACCCTGTGATCCTTCTTCTTCCCTCTACTGCTGAGGCAAGCCCCTCCTCGACGTAATCGCCTTTGATCTCTTCCTCCCCTCCCTGTTCACTGTTTCCACCATGCACTGTTGTCTTCTCGAACGAGCCCTTTCTCCTTCCCCCTCTCGTCTGGTTCCTTTTCTTCCTAACACTTAAAAGGTTGTGTTTTGTCTGGACGGCCTTGCAGAAAGTTCCGGACTTTGCGAGTGCTCTGCAGTGTTTGCTCCGTTACGTTCCTGTTCCTGATTGTCTCTTTGCTCTGCTTCTCGCATTGATACCAGGAATGAGACTCCTGAGCACTTTCCTGGGGATTCTCGGGTTTGGAATGGGCATTCCGATCGGTCTCCTCATTGGGTTTTTCTTGTTTATCTATTCCAAGCCGAAGGATGTCGAGGTGATGCCTTCATCCATCATTCACCTTAATAGTTCTTACTTCATTGCTTGATCGTTCCACTCCTGATTTCTTTATTTTTGTTTATCTTTCCTTGGATACTGAAAGATTTGTGATGGTGGTTCCCTAAGATGATTGTCGCCTGTTTCACTTTTCGAAATGTATATTAACTATTACTGCCTGAATGGTTAGCCATAGACGGAAAGGTTAGTCCCACATGAATATTAACAAGCCATGATATTTAGTAAATCATGATAGATTAGTTTAGGCTTTTGAACGGACATGGGTGGATCTCAATGGGCTCAGTGCAGTATTTAACATGCCGGAAAAAAAATGATTTTTTTAATTTATAATTTTATCTTTGTGCTGCTCGGCATCCCATTGCAGGATATTTATTTAGTACGGTAGTTGCTTATCTATACAAGTCATTGTTTTTACAGGAGATTTCGTACTTGGTTGAACTTAATCCATTGATACTGCCCTTTTTCGTGTCCCGTTAAGAGCTGAAAGTTTTGATCCCTCTCATGAGCTTCCCATTGCAGGATCCAAAAATCACGACGCTCCAGGAGTTAGATAATAGACCTCTTGAGGATATTGTCCCTGAGCTCCCATTATGGATCAAGTGTCCCGACTACGAAAGAGTTGAGTGTCAATTTTGAAGCATGTCCCGCGATGCATCTTTCTGCGGTATATGCCTGATCATATACGCTTTGCTGCATTTGACAGGTGGAATGGTTGAACCAATTTATGTTGGAAATGTGGCCGTATCTGGGGAAGGTGTTAGCCTTAGCACTTCATCTCCACTTTGATATTACAGAAAGCTCGGAGATTAATTTGATTCAAATGAAATAACAGGCAATCCGCGCCAATATCAGAAGCATTGCACAGCCCAAGTTTGATAATTACATAGGGAAGTTCCTCATTGAAGCCATCCATTTCGAGCATTTGAACCTTGGAACTCTCCCACCTACAGTACACGGTTCGTAAAAGAATTCGTTGATTCTACAACTGTCCATTTCCAGGAGCACTGTGGGTCTATTCATTTCATATTTATTCCTATTGGAGCTTAAAATTTCTGAGATCCTTTTCATGGTAGGAATGAAAGTTATCGAGACTAATGAGAAAGAGCTAATCATGGAACCGTCTATTAGATGGGCGGGAAATCCAAACATAGTCCTGTCGGTGAAAGTTCTATCTCTTTGTGTCAGAATCCAGGTGAGGATCGATTACATAGCGCTAAGATCACCTTCTCGAGAAAACTTGCTTGTTTTCTGTGATAGAGGACAGGAGATTCTGATGGTTCTGCCTCTTAGTTTGTGGATTTGCAAGTGCTCGCAGCTCCTCGGATCATTTTAAAACCCTTCGTGCCAACTTTTCCGTGCTTCGCTAATGCAGAAGTGTCTCTGATGGAGAAGGTAAGTGGATATACTTCTCTGTACTATGATTCTTTTTATTCCATGTTCATATTTATGGAGAAAATTATGAAGGGCGTCTATATTTTTCTCTGCAGCCACATGTTGATTTCGGGATGAAAATACTGGGAGCAGATATCATGTCAATCCCGGGATTTTACCGATTTATTCAGGTTCTATTCTTGTTGATCTTAGAAAAACAGGTTATGGATAATCTCATCAGACGAAATTCCATCTTTTTTTAAAAAAAATTTGGATCTGTAGAAGTAAACTGACAGCTTGGCTCTCAATTTGCAGGAGACCATCAAGAAACGGGTTGCAAGTTTGTACCTCTGGCCACGAAGTCACCAAGTGCATATTATCGATCATTCGGCGTATGTTCATAAACATTCTATTATTTATGACAAGTAGAAAAATGAGCTGACAAACATTTTTTTTCTGATAACAAACTTTTGGAATTTTCTTTCAATGTTATCTTCCCTGCAGCCTGGCCATCAAGAAGCCCGTGGGAATACTACATGTGAAGGTTATTCGGGCGATAAATCTTTTGAAAATGGATTTCTTGGGAGCATCTGATCCCTATGTGAAGCTAAGCCTGACAGGGGAGAGATTTAGCAAGAAAACCACCGTCCAGCGGAAGAACCTGAATCCCAAGTGGAACGAGAACTTCAAGTTCGTGGTGAAGGACCCCTCGTCTCAGATCCTAAAGCTAGAAGTCCATGACTGGGACAAGGTTGAGTTTAGTTGGAGATTAGACATAGAGGAAAAAAAAATCGAGAGTAAGGGTGAAAGCAAAAGTATGGAGGAAGCATAATTATAGTTAAAACTATCACAGTTTGCCCTCCGTTTGCCTTCCTCCTTTGGATTCGTTCCCCTCAAGGATCGACTCTCAGGGACTTACTGAGTTATATTGAACTCTGTCTAAGCATGTTTTCCTAATATGAACATTCTTATTGGCAGGTAGGGGGGCATGATAAGCTAGGAATGCAGCTGGTTTCTCTGGACTCACTAAAACCATATGAGAAGAAGGAATTCAAGCTTAAGCTGATTAACGGGTTGGACGTCGACTATCAGCCAAATAAGCAGAGAGGGGAGTTAGTGGTGGAGCTGATCTTCGTTCCATTCAGAGAAAGCATGAACTTTAAGGGGTCTTTCGATGACTACGGGAGATATGATAGCGGGATTGGCCAATCACTGGATAAAGATATCGAAGGGGCCGGTGTACTCTCCATTTTGGTCATGGGAGCAGAGAATGTGGAGGGGAAGAAGCACAACAATCCTTACGCCGTGGTCATTTTCCGGGAAGACAAGAAGAAAACAAAGGTAATGCAACATTTCACTTCACAGAACATGGGAAAACGTTTTCCTTCTTCCTTGAAAGCAACCACTTTTATTAGTAGAATGTGCTGATGGTCTGTTCGTTCAACCAGGTGATCCGGAAAAACCGAGACCCACTCTGGAATGAGGAGTTCCAGTTCCCGCTCGACGAGCCTCCTCTGCGCGACAAGATCCATGTCGAGGTTATAAGCAAGCAACCCGGCATCAGCTTTCGGTCCAAGGTAGGATTTTTGTTTTCATCTTCCATCTGATTGTGATTGGCATCCTTTTCCTCCCTTGCCTACAAACTTGTGACCATGGATTCCTGTGGATGGCCGTAGGAATCTCTGGGACATGTCGAGATCAATCTCAGAGATGTTGTTCACAACGGACGGATCAACAACAAATATCATTTGATCAATTCGAAGAATGGGGTGATTCATGTCGATCTCCGGTGGGAGGCGGTCTAATAGAAAACCAATATCACTGAGCTGTGCAGGGGATTTCTGATATTTGATGTTGTTTGTACCTGATGTAAACTGGGCTTTTACCTTGATAGACGAGACCGGGGTCCCTGGCGACGTTACAGATCCTGAAACAGATAAATAAAATTACAAAAAAAAAAAGGGAAGATCATCTGTCCATCGGCTCTTGTTTCTGTGGTTTTCGGTCAGTGGGCCTCGACGGTTTCGGGTTACTGGGGCTCAACTTAGGCCTCAAGGTGAACCGGCCATGAGGACCATGGAGCAAGGATCTGGTATGGAGGAGAATGGAGAAAGTGTGATCTTTGAACTAAAGCAGCAGAAGCTCTTCCACTGCATGTGCAAGCCCATCAATCTGCCCATAGGCTACTAATTAGGCCTGTGCTATGTATAAGCATGTGCTCCAACGAGTTTGATGCATAGTTTTTAAAACCGGACCAGGCCGGGAATCGGTGTAGGCATGGATTCATGGGTCGGACCGGGGGTTCAATGGGTTGAACCGCATGGGTAAAAAATAATATTACTAATAAATTTACATAATATCATAATTTGAATATAATTTATAACAAAAATCATTAATATAACCATTATATTAAACAAAAGTTTAATATAAAATGTAAATATAAGTTTAGTAAAATAAAATAGGTATATGACAATATGTTTTTGTTTTTGTTTTAATTTTAAGTCGGCCGGTTTTCTCATGGGTTCAATTGGGTTCACTGGTCGGACCGGAAATCGGCCGATTCAATCAGATTTTTTCTCTTTTAATGTGCAATTGGGTTTTTTGAAGGAATCGGACCGGGTGAGTGGCCGATTTCCGGTCGAACCGGCCCAGTTCGATTTTTAAAACTATGGTTTGATGTTTCATGAGTGAGTCTAATAAGAGGATCGAGTGAGTATATGATCGGGTCACAGCCCATGATAAGCGATAAGATGTGTCCACTATATCGGGTTTCACGATCCATTCTCTTCTAGGACAGGAGTGGGGTGGGACATCGTAACACATCGTGCGATCGCTATATTAATTGTATCGTGACTGGTGTACCGTCCCCCCTTTCTTTTCTTTCTAAATTTCTGTAATACCAGTGCACTTAAAAGACACCATAAACGACATATAGGCTCAAGTGGGGGAAGGGATCATCTTCAACAAAGAGGAAAAGATTCGTGGGCATGATCCTGTCAATCTCATCCGACATGGGCGCTGTCCTCGAGAGCTGCAACAATAAGGGACAATTGCTTCCATCACAAGATTCACCAACTAATAAATTAATAAAATATTAATTAATTTCAATAATTATTCCTTCTATTCATGCTGTCCCCTTGAGCATAGTTTTTAAAACTGGACCGGGCCGGCCGGTTTTGCCGGTTCGGCCGGTTCGACCGGGAACCGGCCACTCACCCGGTCCGGTT
>CXYZ01007957.1:1085125-1151977 GCA_900006705.1 Sonneratia caseolaris
AGACTAACATTATAACTATATTAATGATTTTGATTATAAATCATAATTAAATTATAATATTATATCAATTTATTGGAATATTATATTATTAATATTATTTATTAAACATGTGGTTCAACCCATTGAATCCCCGGTCCGACCCAAGAACCCATGAACCCATACCTTGACCGGTTCCCGGCCTGGTTTTAAAAACTATGCCCCTTGAGTTTAAAAAGAAAAAAAATGAATTTTATGATATCTTTATTTTAGGTATATATATATATATATATGAATTGTAGTAAGCATGACTAATTCGGACTCTTCAAATGATGAAATTTTCGGTTTTTTTTTATAAATTTTGAAGGAAAAAACCCTTAGACAACTCCAAAAAGCTATCAACATAAGGTCAATACCAATCTCAACCATAGCATTAAATATTGTTTCTTACGAAGTTGCCAAATGGGGAGGACTCTTAATTGGTTTGGCACGGCATCTTCATGGGTCTCTGTCACCATCTCACTTACCCTAGTATCGGACTAACTAGTTAGTTAATTAATACATCCGTACTGCGCGGTAGACTATGGGGGGAACTTCCGTGGAGTCCCCTCGCTTCCCCATTTCCCTTCAAACGCACACAATGCCGTAGCCAACATGTGGATTTACAGTCAAATGTGTTTTAAATGAAATGGACTTGAACCATACACCCACCGCGAGCTGAGTGAATACCCGAAAAGCATATGCATTCATCCGCACTTATCTGAGTTTTCTCAGTATATACCATTTTCCAATATAGATCATCCGGTTCTTCACTGATTTTAGAGGGCTGCTACCTTAGCCGACCTTTGCCCAAAAAATTCATCGAATAATGCGGTGATCAAAACACTGTAATATATGATCTAAAGTTATGAAATTAAATCATAATAGTATTGAAGAATCTCAACTAACTAGAACACATCCAAAGTCCAAGATATCGAAGGAGAAAGTTGGGCAGCATGAGAAAAGAATGCTGGAAAAATAAATGAATAAATAAATAAACAAATGGATTCGAACGGTGGGTTGGCTGAAGCAACAATGATTGGCTCTTTTGGTTGATGTTGGCTTAGAATTTAGGGTTTCCATCATCATAATCAATCAATTAGTTCATCTGAGGATCCATCATTGTTGCTGGTGGGGGGACTATGAATAGCCCCCCAACAAATCTTTAATCTAATAAGCAAGTGACGGGAGTGATCGACTTACAAGCGTGACTTTGGAAGGTTAAAAAGTCAAAGATCTATTTCTAAGCCGAAGATTCAATATCGTCTGACTAGTAGATTAATGATTCAATGTCGCATGAATTAATGTAATCTCATGCATCAAGCACCGTAAGACGTTAATTAAATGTAGACTTGTACGGTGCTATATCTTAGGGCCGACATTAGAATCGGGCTAAGAATTCAACTTACAAGTGACAGGAGATAGAATCGGCGCCCGAACGACGAGAAACTTGTAATCCTACATTACGCCGAAGCCTACTGTTAGGTCATGTGATGACTTTTCATCACAGGCACTATTACTGACCAAATTAATAGATAATATAAAAAAGTATATTTATTCTAAATGCAGCAAAAAAATATATATTGTATATGCACACAATCTACGATGCCCAGTGCATGTAAATGATTTCATCCGAGGTCTAGGCTTATGTACCAGAGGTTTTACCTGGGCCCTGGCCGTGTCGAGGACCAGAAGGTCGAAGTAGAGAGAGAGAGAGAGTTCTGAATCGATATAGCACCTGGACAGTTGGGGACAACCTGCGGGGCTTCAACTGGCATGCATATAAGTGAGACCTTCCCCAGTTCTCAGAGCACTGCAGAAGAGATGAGATGAGACAACTTGCCACACTTCTTCCCTCGGTTGTCTATTGCTTCGGTTGAACGGATGAGATGAGACGACTGTCCCAGCTAATGAGCCAACTCGGATGACGTCTAACCTTTCAAAATTGAAAAACCTAGGAAGCAGAGAGAGAGAGAGAGAGAGAGAGAGAGAGAGAGAGAGAGAGAGAGATTTGGTTTGACCTTTGACCCAGTTTTAGAGAGAGAGGGAGGGAGATGGAGTGTGTGTGCGTGGAAGAACACGAACATCTTCTTCAGCTCGGGTTTGAGGTGGGCAACCTTCGGAACTACCGAGAAATTCATTAAATATAAAAAAATTTGTTTATTATAAATTACTTTTATAATTATAATAATTTAAGGATCAGGAAAATCAACAAATTAAAGAAAAAATAATTATTGAATTGCATGAAAATTTCATTATTTACGGGTGATCGTATTATCCAAATATTAATTATGTGTTCATAAAATACAAAAGATCGTAGTTGTCCGGTCGTCCTTTTACCGTTTTACCCTTGGACCATTTTGCTCTTTAGTGGCATTTCGACTTCTGCCGGAAGTTAGGCGAGACAGTCGCCGGTAGGTCTAGGACACGGCTCCATCATGTATCAACAGTTTACGCAAGAAGGGCTGAAAGCCAACTCCATCTTTTATCCAAATAAGATTTCAAATTTAAATTTTATAAATAAAAATATTCAATTTACTTTTAACTTAAAAATAAATTTATTGAAATATATTATTTTTTTTGAATATTAAATAATGTATTTATAAAAAAAGAAAATATTATTATTAATCCTTATGATAAATGATTGTCTCCAAACCCGGGATAAAATGTGAGAGTTGGGTGGTATTCCTACTACATAAAAAGAAGTTAGATCTCCAAAACTTCTTTAGTTCATATGATGTTCCGCTGGTTTATTTTACGAATAGGGATGATTGTGGGTCGAACAGTTTTCCTACGAGATAAAAGACCCATATTCGAGTCCGATTATTTATTGCATCGTCATATCTAGTCACGAACAAGGAGACAAAATCTCCTGCATGCAGTGTAGGTGATATCGAATTTTGATAAAAGTATAATCACGAATTCTATTTTCAACGGCAAAGAGATTAATATTGACTACACCAAACTCTTCGATCTAAAGGGGGATGGGAGAATCGTCAAGGACAGAGTGGCAGTTTTGTAACTTCACACGGTTGGTTTTTTTTTTTCTCCCTCCTAGCTGTCCCAAACTGGCCACAAAATCAACAGTTGGTTGTAAACGGAGGAAGTTGAAGGCAGACAGAGGAAACAGAGCAGACAAGACCCAGAAAAAGAAGGGACGTCACCATTAAACGTTCTTCGAGATTGAACAGGGAGGAAAAGAGAAAGGAAAATACGTAGAACGAGGACGACTGGGTGTACCCCCTTAATAGATTCTCTGAATCCCCCTGCTGGGATCAGGGGATCATTTCAACTTCGTCTTCTTCTCTACTCTGTTCCTCTCTCAATCGTATCATCCTTGCGTCGATGCATTATTATTTTCGAAGAGAAAAGGAAGAAATTTTAAGGGGGAGGAACGGAAATTTGATGGGTTTGACGAGGAGGAGGAGAAGCCTGCTTTGATGAGGAGAAATCTGTGATCTTTGTCGAGCGAGTGATTCGAAAACGTAGTCGAGAATGGACGGTTGGCTCTATCTCATCCGCTCGAACCGGTTCGGGCTTCAGTACTCTCGCAAGCGATATTTCGTCCTCAAAGATTGCTGCCTCAAGAGCTTCAAGACCCTTCCCGTCAACGACGAAGAGGTATCCTCATCGCCACTGTTCTTCTCTTACTCGCCAATGTTAACCTCTGTTTCTGTCCTCTTGTCGTTTTCCATCGCATGTTCTGAATTTTGACTCGGTTGGGTTTACATGAATATTTTCTGTTATTTTGAGTAAGTTTCTTCTCTGTTGATTGAGCCAAACATCGTATACGCTAGGAAAATTGTCAGGCTCTGNTCTCGGTTGGGTTTATATGAATATTTTCTGTCATTTTGAGTAAGTTTCCTCTCTGTTGATTGAGCCAATCATCGTATACGCTAGGAAAATTGTCAGGCTCTGTTACGATTACGTGCCATATGTCTGGAAAGTCAGGAAAGAGTTCCTGCGCGTCGAGGAACGAATGATTCTGGCGTTGCTGTGATTTGCTGTCAACAAAGTTAATTAGGAACCTGGAACCACACCAACTGCACCATCCCTCAAACTGCAGAAATAACGAGGGCTCAAAATTCGATTTCATTCTCGTTAATGAATCTCCGTCTCTTTATTCACTCTTTCTTGTATTCCCTTTGAGGTATTGGCCAACTTTGTAACCGAGCAGAGTTAGTGGGAGAGTATTGAAAGTGGAGATGACCGTTGACTGATATCAGAAGATTGCTGGCTAAAATCACATAATTGTGTGCCTTCCTTATGTGGAAAAGCATATTTACTATGTACGGAATGTGGGGGTGGGGGGTGTAAAGAAAAGAGCTTCTTGTATCCATGTGGATAGACTTCTCTAACTGGACATACTTTCCTTACCTGAAGTTTGAATTCCATAAAGCAGACAGCGGAGTGTGTGTCCTTGGAATTCTTGTCCAATTTTTAGCAGACCAGCCTAGTCCCAGTCAGCTATCTTTTGTTGCAAACTGATAGAATATCCATCAGGCAGTTTCATGTCTTCATCTTACAAAGCGTAAAATAAATATGCATCTCTCTGAACTCACATTGTCCATCTCTTCAGGTCCCTATGCGGAGTGCTACTATAGACTCATGTATACGAGTTACAGACAATGGGAGAGAATGCATACAGCGAAAAGTATGACAATTATTAGCACGCCTCTAATTTTCCTTCTTAGTCTAAAATACTCAGCACTGACTCGATTCATCTTTCAGGTGTTCTTCATTTTCAGCCTTTACAATACATCTAATCACAGTGACCAGCTCAAGGTGTGGCAAAGTGAAATTCAACTGTACTAAATTTGCATGACTTTGCAAGATTTTATGAGCATTGTTACTTCGCAGTTGGGAGCAAGCAGTCCCGAGGAGGCAGCCAGATGGATTCGCTCCTTACAGGATGCTGCAGCTGAGGTTTGTAATTGTCAGAATCATGCATAGGCTTATCAGTTGGCTTTTCGACTGGCTTGTAGTGAAGCGTGATTATTACAACATTGTTCAGGAACGCCCAAATCCTGCGACGAACTTTGTTTCCTGTTCCAAGAGGAGATGGCCATATTTTAGGTACACAAGGCTCATCTCTAACCAAGTCTCTCCTGCTCTCCCTTTTATGATCTTAATGTCTCTCTCCTTTTTGTTTCAATTAACAGGATTTGTACCCCTTCAAGAAAGCATGAATGCAAATACTCCATCGACTGGACATCGTGCTCTTCGATTCATACCGAGGCAATGACATCTGATGTGATCGCTCCTTCTCCGTGGAAAATATTTGGCTGCCAAAATGGTGAGGTTTGAAATTTTTGGATGAACAAATTTTAAAAAAAAAACACATATTCATCGAATAAACTAGAACTTTCTAATGACCTGTTGATGTTTTTCTAAAATTTGACGTGGTATGAGATAGCCACCATGGATATGCAAATTTCCCCAATACTCAATTCCATGCGTTCTGCCTTCGTCATGATCAGTTGACATTTATCTGCAAAATTTTCAATTCTTTCCTCCATTTCTTTATTTTTTCATTTGTTTCTTCCCATTTAAGTGGTTGACTATTCTTATGCTGATGTTAATCTGTTCATCTATATCAAAGGGCTCCGGCTTTTTAAAGAATCGAAAGACTGGGATTCGGGTAGAAGGGTGAGTTTGCTTCAATGCCTGCCAGAAATAGCTCGTATAGTTCTTTTTTTCCTGATTATATCTGATGCTGTCACGAAAAATCTCTTGTAGCATTGGGACGACCATCCAGCAATAATGGCCATTGGTGTGGTTGATGCTACTTCCGAGTCCATTTTCCGTACCCTCATGTCTCATGGTCCCTCGCGCTCAGAGTGAGCATCAGTCCATTTTTTGTTCAGTAAACGCTTTAATAGTTTGTGCAATCAAACATTTGGATAAAAAGTGAAGTGAATCAAATAGTTACTTTCCTCGAGTACTTTTGAGTGATTGATTTTTTCACTATACAGATGGGATTTCTGCTACTACCGAGGAAGTGTGGTCGAGCACCTGGATGGTCATACTGATATCATTCACGAACAGTTGTACAGTGACTGGTTCCCCTGGTCATATTCAACTAAGACTACCCAGTTTTACTATAGTGTAATGAGTGGTATACTAATCAAATTATCGATTTGCAGGGGGATGAAAAGGAGAGATTTGCTTCTGAGACGATACTGGAGAAGGGAGGATGATGGCACATATGGTTCATCTTTCGTTTATGAAGATACTGTTTTAGCATATCTTACTGATTCTGTTTCTGTTTTCAATTCTTGACTTTTATCTGTTCTCGGTGTTTTCACAGTTATTCTCTACCACTCAGTTTTCCATAACAAGTGTCGGCCGCAGAAAGGCTATATTCGCGCTTGCCTTAAAAGTAATATATGCTCTGAATGTGGTTATATTTCACGGTTTTCTCCTTGTAATAGCATGTAGTGTCAATTGGTAAACGAACTGTTCTCCGGAAAACTGGCATATATCCTCATTTTTGGAGTATTTTGTTTGCTTCATAACATCTTGAACTCCTCTTAGTTTATTTCATAAAACATGCAGGTGGAGGGTATGTGATCACTCCTATAAATCAAGGAAAAGAGTCAGCTGTGAAACACATGCTTTCTATTGACTGGAAATTCTGGAAGCTGTATTTACGACCATCATCTGCCCGAGCCATTACAATTCGTATGCTTGAGAGAGTTGCGGGTAATCTGGTTCTAGTAACAGTAGAGAAACCTTAAACTTATGCTTCCCTCGCTGTTTTCATATCTCTTTGACTGCGGTTCAGATCAAGAGCTGAACTTCAATTTACTGTCATGTTTCTTCCTCATAGCTGCTTGTAGGAAGAGACAGGAAGTCAAAACACCTTTGTCTCTCCCTACTTGTGCATTTGGAAACCCCCTTGTGTTTATCTATTTTTGTACTCTCTGTTGCAGCGTTAAGGGAGATGTTTAAGTCCAAATCGGAGAAGTTTTCATTGGAGTACTTGTCTGGAGAGCTGAGGAGAGATATCATGTTGCCTCAGAGCGAGAAGGAGGATATTAAGAAGGAAGTTCACGAACTAGGAGAGAGCATCCCCGAGGATGAAGCAGAGAGACCACATTCTCAGACTGCGAGCTTGATGGAAATGCAGGATGCTGCTGACGAGTTCTTTGATGTTCCCGAGCCATCTGACTATGATCAGCTGGAGAACGAGTGGTCATCTGAACCGAGTCCTGAGCATCAGTCTCCGGTACTCATTCTCACTGTCACCAGGGTTGATCCGCCATGCTTTTAGAAGAACTCGATTGAGCATCATATGCATTTTTTCCCCTCTTGCTTCTTCTCCATTCTGTCTTCAATTCATTATTTTGCTTCTTTGCCATGTTTCTAGAAGAAATCCATTGCTGTGGGCATAACTAGGAAAATGTGTGGGAAAAAACAGATAAAATGCATTTATTCTTTTTGCATAAGGATTCCTGATTCCTGAAGTCGGTGCATATTCTTCACTCTACCATCATCTAGTGACTCAACGGAGTGAACATATAGGATCTTTCCTACAGGGCTATTCTTATACATTAGACAGCTGATAAAGTTCCCAATCGATTTTATTGTTGCTGTAATGAAACTCAATTGCTTTACAACATAAATTTATCATTTCTCTACGATCTTTCATGGGTTCTAATGCAATTGCCTACAACAAAACATTCTTTCAGAATACACGCCAGCCAAAGTTTTCCTCAGCTGCCTGCCTGGTGAAAAAGCTTCATGATCTCGCCGGTAAGTCCATAGCTACCACCAGTATGTGAATGATCAGTAGGATGCTTGTGGCTGTGATTCTAAGTCGTGCCACTTATTCGACAAGGACCTTGTTTTCTTCTTTACAGTTCAGAAGAAAGGTTACATGGATCTGCAAGATTCCTTTCGAGAGGAGACCATTCCCTGTTGTTATGGAGCTACTCTTCAAAATGACCCGACTTGCAGCTTGCCTTGCACTTGGACCAGCGGTGATCCTTTGTCGTACTTAGTACGTGGAGAAAATTACTTGCAAGACCACCAAAAGGTATCTTCAGTCTCTTTTCTCCCCTTAAAAATCTATGTCATAAGTAGAAAATCCCGTCTTTTATCTCAGCGAGAAACCAAAGCTTTTAACTCAACTTATTGTTAGGTGCTAACAAAATCACGAAGGCTTCTTAAATTTAATGAGATGGTCCACCAACAATGTACAGCAAGCATTGTCTAATACTCTTGCTTGAACATGAGCTGGGGTCGACTCANACAAGCATTGTCTGACACTCTTGCTTGAACATGAGCTGGGGTCGACTCATTTCGACAAAATCATGGAACAGCATTGAACAGAGACAGAAATAACAAGTAAAAGGAAGAAGGGGTTGAAGGCACTTGAAACCGGAACCTAGCTTTTGTACCATGGCGTCATGATAAGATTGATACCAGTTACATTTGTAGATAGAATCAGCAACAGTGCGAGACAGAAAGATACAACAGACAAATCTGAACATGGACATTGCTTGAGTGTGAAACTGAACCTACTGTTTTCGTTTTTTCTCCCACCAGATAAAGGCAACAACTACTCTGATGCAAATGGTCGGTGCTGATTGGCTGAGATCTGACAAGCGGGAGGATGATCTTGCCGGCCGTTCAGGTGGACTGGTTAAGGTACAAACTGACAACAAGCATTTAACATTCGCTGGTAATTATATTTGATCATTCAAACTGTCGCTTCATATGACTATGACCGGTATATGCAGAGATACGCTGAATGTGGGGCCCAAGAATTCTTCTTCATCGTAAACATACAGGTGTGTGTGATGGATTGTGATTTGATTTTGGTCGAACTTTCTCGTTCAAAAAGGAGAAAGTCATCGAAGATTTTACTCATCACCAAAGTGCGAATCAGGTCCCTGGGACGACGACTTACAACTTGGCACTGTACTACATGTTGAAGACTCCGCTCGAAGAGCATCCGTTGCTGCAGAGGTTCATCAATGGAGACGATGCCTTCAGAAATTCGAGATTTAAGCTCATACCATATATCTCCAAGGTAACGTATGCTGGGATTAGCAATCAAGAATCAATCAAAGCATCCAGTTTTCCCATGCTTTAACTCGTTTGTTGTTCCACTGGCTGTTGTATTACCCGCAGGGATCATGGATAGTCAAGCAGAGTGTTGGAAAAAAAGCGTGTTTGATTGGCCAAGCGCTCGAAATAAATTATTTCCGTGGGAAGAACTACTTGGAGGTAAACTCTCCAAAAAAAAAAATCATTTAAAAGTAACAGCATGTAAATGTCGATATCTTGAGGTTCGTTTAAAAAAATCTGGTACTGATGCAACTTTTGGACATTCATTCAGCTTGATGTCGATGTTGGGTCCTCGACCGTGGCAAGAGGGGTAGTCAGTCTCGTTCTTGGATATCTGAACAACTTGGTAATCGAGATGGCTTTCCTAGTACAGGTATTATAATTTAATCTCTCCTTTATACGATGTAACGGAGTTTCAGCGGCTGCTTTCTTTGGACTCGGTTGTCGTACTGCTGTCGGATCAGATGTTCTGCTGCCAATATCTGAAAATCAGCCGGCCGGCCTATTCATAAAAGATCCGTCATATACCTAATGTCGTATGTGACTCTGAAAAAGCAGAGATGACTCGGAAAATGTTGCAGGGAAACACACCGGAGGAGCTCCCGGAATGCCTTCTCGGTACATGCCGGATAAACCATCTTGATGCATTGAAATCAGTCCAAGTTGAGCCGTGAGCTTGATTGCAGTCCAGATCCCTCGAGAGAGGTTCGACCACGGAGAAAAGACCGGCTGAAATTTTGCCATCCTCGGTGGCCAAGTTGTACATATACAAGACAAAGGTTTTTCCTCTACTGATCGTCAGAGTCAAATCTCGAGCTGGCAAGAAAAAGATACTCGAATACAATTGATCTGTAAAGCGCTGATGATGTTCCAAATTCATTCCAGACTGGTGGGGTCTCTGTGTAACACTCCGGATCCATTCTTTATATTAACATCAATGGGAATCTTGATTCAACCCAGTGCTGGCTCTAACATACGTTATTCTGTGATATTCATCATTGTCTCCACTAGGCAGGTAATTGTGCTTGCAATTCCGAAGTTCTGCAGCATTTTTATACGGGCCGATACGCCCCTGCTGTATGTCACCTTCGGACTGAAGAAACCGAATAATGGTCCGGTCCCATTTTCTCGATCAAGCGCACATGTTGTTTGTCACTGTCTCGAGATACTGACGAATCGAGCAAGACTCGATCAGCGTTTATCATGAGGAGATGGGGAAGATCCCGCTCTGTCGTGGGGTGCGCCAGAGACTGCAGCCGGTAAGTTCTGTCGGTGAGGCAGTGTGTCGGCACCGACGCGCCAGATTCGTTTCCGGCGGAGCACAAACACCCGCATATCATCATCAGCTCATGACCGGTCATTGTAGGATATAGACAGGGNACGGGCCGATACGCCCCTGCTGTATGTCACCTTCGGACTGAAGAAACCGAATAATGGTCCGGTCCCATTTTCTCGATCAAGCGCACATGTTGTTTGTCACTGTCTCGAGATACTGACGAATCGAGCAAGACTCGATCAGCGTTTATCATGAGGAGATGGGGAAGATCCCGCTCTGTCGTGGGGTGCGCCAGAGACTGCAGCCGGTAAGTTCTGTCGGTGAGGCAGTGTGTCGGCACCGACGCGCCAGATTCGTTTCCGGCGGAGCACAAACACCCGCATATCATCATCAGCTCATGACCGGTCATTGTAGGATATAGACAGGGCCAATACGAAGTGAATCGATGTCTCACTCTAAGTTTCGGCTCCGAGTTATGGAAAGAAGTTATGCTCACTTAAAATTGTCGTTAAGTCCCTTTGAAATCATAGATAAAATATGAATCTCGTGAACCCGGTAAAATCGACCCCAGATTTTCCTCAACCTTTTTCCTCCGAGGATAACATCGGTGGGAACTGAAAGGGTCCCCAAAAAATTACACCAACAGACAAAAAGTAATTATGGAAATAGTTTTTTCATGTATTTTTACCTTAAAAAAATATAATAATATATAATTTTCTTATAAATCCATAATTTTATTTTAATTTCATTAATATAAATTAGTATGCATGTAATATTAGAGGTGGTTGAGAATTGGTACCTACTCCAGGGGGAACGGTTGGGCCCAACATACTACAACACGGTCCCACGATGCCGACATGATCTGGCGCAGGACTTGCTGCTCCTCGTCCACCACCCCCAATGCAATCAAGGAGACACATGTTGACTCGGTTGGTTTAATTTTATTTTTCCGTATAAAATATAAGAATGAATTCTGCATTTTAGGAGAATTTTTTTTATCATCAGTAAACTTATAGATTCGAAATTAAATGAAATTAAGATATACTAAGCATTAATGTACAGGAAGAAAACATGAGTACATGACACGTGNCATTAAGCATTCAGGTACAGGAAGAAAACATGAGTACATGACACGTGTTGGGGCTCCTGCGAGAATCGATACGTCACCAGAATTACTAGCTAGACCGTACGCGGGTTGCCGATGGGGAGTATGAAAATCATAAGGTCCGTATTTCGACATATGCTCGGAAACTCGGGAGCGCGCCTCGCTCAGCAATGTGCTGATGCCTTTAGTATTATTATTATTATTATTATTATTATTTNGTGCCTTTATTATTATTATTATTATTATTATTTTGCAAGTGATTTACGCGACGAGCCGGGTGGAACCTTTCCGGTCACGAGGAGTGCCGATACTTCCCTTTCATGAAAAACCAAAACTCGTGCTCCACGACTGGACGTGCTGAACAGAGGATCAAACTTAATTGTAAAATGATTAGAGGGCCGATCTTGGTTGGATCAGTCAACCACTGGTCCAACGAAAGAACATCCGATCTGACTTTAGACGAACAGATCACATAGCTGCATAGACACATATTGTTGAGCTAGCTCGCTCTGGTCAGGGCCATCACACTATCAGTACACTTAGGCAACAAACTAGTCAGTGTTTTGCCCGGCTGTGTAAGCTTTCTCAAATAGAAACTACTCATAGATTCAGATAATTAAGTTATTTTTGAAAATATCTCAGTTAAAAATACAAAGAGATAGATTGTAAAATTACAACAAAAATCTCTGATTAAGAAATTAGATAAGATTATTAAGAATATAATGGTAAATTTATACCCCTTAATCATTCTTCCCATAATTATATATGAGAAAGCAATAAAATTATATTTTATTATCGTCTAATCCTATCTGTTCTCTCCCCTACGAATGCCCTCCATCCATCCAAGCATATACTGAGGCGTGAAGATTCTCGAGGGCATAGAGTCACGTGCGTTCCGGCCCCACCTCGCATCCCCGATACGATGAAAATTACGCTCCCGGTGCGCCGTGAACCCAGAGCTTGGAGTGGGTCCCACGCGATAAGTGGGCGCACTCTATCGACAGGGTGTACGTGCACCCGGCGCGGGAGAGATCCTCCGCAGGTGGGAGGGAATCGAGCGGTGGATCGGTTGACACACACACACACACAGAGCTGGCTCTTAGCGGGTGATACCCTGGAGCGGGGTCCACAGTGAACCCAATAAGTACATCTGTCAAGCCACGTTTCATCAACGTGTGGACCAGCTCCTCCATCGTGCCATCCGGGGCCCACGGCGAAATTCGCTGGGCTTCTTTCACTCGCCCTCGCGCGCGTCGCATGTGCAGGCGATCCTTCCACCCCCGCCCATCGCGCCCGCGATCTCCCCAGCCAGTCATCCGGGGCGGAATTAGATATCCAATACGGAACGATAATTTTAAACGACACTTGGGACGAAGACAAGATTCATGTGATATCTCCCCAGTTCAAAGGCAACACGGCAACTCACAGCTCGTAAATTGGGGATTATGATTGAATTCAACTCAAAAGAATATTACAAAATTAATGGAGCCAATTCCATTCAAGATCTGTATGCATACATGTAAATGAGTTAAGAAAAAAAGAAAGAGCTGAAGAGATTGTGGGTTTCGAGTGTAAATGATCTCGAGGTACATACATATATTCATGTGAACATGGATGCAACTTTCTCGGCTTAGTTTTGTGTCAATGGCTCCACGTCGAAGTTTCTGATGAGTTGTAACTTCACTTACAGTGCATGAAACCCTAACCACTTGGAAAAACCCTCGATAAAGCTCAAAGAAATTTGGGGTCTTTTACGTGTTTTTTCTTCTTCTTTCCATAAATCTTTCCGACAAGAAGTCTCTTCGAAGGAATCGATTCAAAGACGTACGATTCAAGCAAGCCAATCAATTTCTTGTCAGCCTGAACCTCGCTGTCCAGGGCGGCATATAGCTCTTTCTTTCAATCTCCTTTTCTCTTTTTTTATTATTAGATGTTATTATCTCGAGGTTCATAAACATCATGAGATTCATTTTTAATTCGATTTAAGAGTACGTTGAAATACATGCGTAATCCACCTCACTAGAGGCCACTATGCACAAAGGGAGTTCGAGCACGTGGATTCATGTGATCGCTCGCATATTAAAGTTCACCCATTATTATCTCAAGTAATATTTTAGATTTAGATTATGTAATAAGTTAATTTTATAAATTCTAAATTAACCGTAACATACTTTAACTTCTAAATATTACGAAAATTTTACTGTAATCACTCACAACTTCCATTGAAAATTTATAATTTCTGCACGAGAATTCATAATTCACTATTGCAACCCGTTTCAAAAAAAAAAAAGAAATATTGTAACCTCGATCCAAAATATTGTTAGGCCATTTCCACTGTGCTGTACCACGTCGACTCAGCAGTAAAATATACGTGCTCTCCTGGATATGTGCCCAATGAACTGAAAGAGGAAGGGAAGGGGGGCAGTGCAGCGATTATTTAAGAGGGGGCCGTGGGCCAATGCCATGAATTTCTGATGCTGTCCCCTAACCAGATCGGACACTCTTTCAAGTTGTCCGGTCACCCCTATCTTAGCCCCCTCTTCCTAATGTTTTCCTTCCATGGTCACCTCCATTTAAAAATTCATTCATTTCTGATTATTCAGATTCAAGTAACCGTTGCACCAATCTCACTAACACACTTACACACACACACATATATATATATATGGTACCATTTCATAGTAATTGGGAATTCGCTACACGGATTCTTTTCTACTATGGATAGGGCTATCTCCACTTGCTAAATGGCTAATGAACACCACATATGGATATTTGAACGACAATTGCCTTGCATATTAATGCACAATTCCCCTTAGAAACTATACGACAAGCCCTTAAATACAATATTGAATGGATATATGCATTCATGTGTCACAAAGCCTACTTTTAAAAACTGAACTTGGTTGGCTGCATAGTTTTAAAAACCGGACCGGGCCGGCCNATACTTTTAAAAATCGAACTTGGTTGGCTAGTTTAACCGGGTCCCAGTCTGATCCATAAACCCATATTTACACCGATTATCGGTTCGNGGCTGATTTAACCGGGTCCCAGTATGATTCATAAACCCATATTTACACCGATTATCGGTTCGATCCAATTTTAAAAATTATAATTATAGGACTTGGAACAAAAATATCTTAATTTTTCTGTTAAGTAGCACCTAGTTCCATTTTTTTAATTTTTTTTCATTATTCACCTATCTTACTAACAAATAACTTTACTATTATATCAATTATATATAAAAAAACTTTACTATTATTGGCTTGGACGGTTGAGTTTTCATCAATCCAACCAAATTCTAGGTGCCAAAGGATTCCACCACTGACCGAACCCAGCGGAATTTGATTTTAGCTAGTAAGATTGACCAGCGTGCACGGCTTGGATATGACCAAATTTTGATGACTTCCTTACGGGTGAATAACCGATACATTTTCTAAGTTACAGCTTGACTCTATCTTACTTGGGCAAAGAAATACCTGATTTTATCTCTTTTTTTTTTAATTTTTTTTGGCTAATATGCAAATTTATTTAAATGATGATATGGGTATAAATTAAATATTAATTTTTTTATATAAATCCTATAAAATATTTTTTTAAAAATACATCCCTACGCGTAATTTGCCATGTTTTACGCACGATTATGTAGTCAAAGTTATCGGCAGCCATGGCTATCACGAAACCACGAACCTGACAGAAATGTCAGAATAGAGCACTGTTCACATGTCAGAGTTCCCAACCCCCTACCCCTCTCTCTCTCTCTCTCTGCCTCTTTACTCTCGACTTATCGTCACCCCCTCGGTATATAAGAAAGCTCGGAAATTCTTCTTTTCACGGTGCCCACAGTCTCCTCCACCAGTCTTCTCCTTCGAAATTCAAGAAGCTACTGTGAGCTGAACCCAGCTGCAGTTGCCTAACATAAGGGGAAAGTAAGTAAAGACGAAAACAGCCTCTGTCTTCTTCTTCTTCTTCTTCTTCTTCTTGTTATCCTGTTCTGAATCCGTGTCGTAGTGGGAAATTCGATGTGTGGAGCAGAGAAATCAGACCAGTAACGGTAAAGCACGGGCCGGGTCCGCGAGGGCAAGCCTATTCACCGTCGAGATTGCGGTGGTCTTTCTATGATGTGGAAGATAGAGGAGGTATGTTGTGCGTGGGTCTCACCGAGGAAGTAATGGGGGAGAAAGTGTTTCTAGAGACAGAAAACTTCAACATCAAGACATTGGAAGTGAGTAGAGTAAAAAGACAGCTAGCAATGAATGAGGATTCCCACCCACCATTAACCCCACTCCCGGCTCCCTCTATCTCTCTCCTCCTTTTTAGTCTCCGTCTCCGTTCTCTCCCTTCTTTCAAACTTAAAACCCCTCTTCCTCTCCTTCATTCCCCTGCCTCTCTTCCTTCTCCTCTCTCTCCCGATTAGTTTCGCTCTCCAAGGTACTGTAATTGGAAATACACTTCCCCCTCTAAAATGCTCACTGTAGTCAATAGTCAACCAGCAATCCGCTCTCACTCCTGACTGGGGAACTCATAGCAGGAATTTTAAATGGATTTTAGCTTTATCTTAGTGGTTTTTAAAGCTCTTTGAAATGTCAATCTTGCCGCTGTATTTCTTTTTTTGGGCTAGCTCACCATTTTCTTGGCGGCATATCAGAGACTGATGAGCAAGCTCTCGCTGAGCTCGATAACTAATTGAAAATGGTTATCGGCGAGCTCATTAACCAATGGAAATTTGTTCTTGACTGGTCTCTCTGTCCACAAATTTCTCACCTTTTCTTGTCAATTGTTCCAGGAAAGGTTCAGGTGGACGCTGACAATGATTGGACAGACGCTGATAGATGAAACGGTAGACTGCAGCTTCTTCGACCACATCGAGGACCTCCTCGACTTCCCGCTCGAGGACGTCGAAGCTGGGCTGCCGCTGCCCAACCACGACTCCTTCCCCAGCGTCTGGTCGACTCATTCCGAGCCAATTTCCTGCTCTGACCCCGTCTTCACCAGCAACAACAGCAGCTCAGACCTCTCAGCCGAGCTCTCTGTTCCGGTGAGTATCCCCTTCTTAGTCAGGTCAACAGCGACACGAGTCCAAGAAGTAAATTTCAGTTTGCACCCTCAACTTTCACAGTGATATCATTTCGCCCCCTTGAATTTTCCGCGATGCAGCCCGGGGTCTCTATTCTGGACCCCCATAATGTTATGGACCCTGATACCGGCTATGAATTTGGCCTAGGAATCTTAGTCTTGCTGGGTTCGTAGACTGCAAGAGTCGGATTATGTGGACGGATTTCAAACCAAACCATCATGGACGAACTCCTGAATTGACAACGGAGAAATCCATACAAATTTGTGCTGTGCATACGCATTTTTATCTATAAAAACAATGGGGAAATATCACATTCAAAGTCTAGACATTGCCAGTGTTGTGGCGTAAAAAATCCGATGAACATTGATTCAAGGGCTGTATCTAGGTGTGGTCTAGACTTTAGGGAGCAGATTGGAAATATCCCCTAGTTTATGGAAATTGTCAAAAGTCTCATTGATTCAGCTCAAGTAGAAAGTTATTCTTTTTATTTAATAAAATTTAAATTTAGAATTTCATTTAATAAAAGTATGTTAATACATTCGTTTAGCTTGCACCATCAACTCTCTCGATAAAACCTGATTAGTCGCAGCCATTTAGAAACAAAATATTTTCTCATGATAATTTTTTTAAAAATAATTTCGAAGGGTTGATGTCCTTTTCCGCGACGTGCACTACCTTCTGTATGGAATTTGAATAATCCCGGCTAATTTATGTCTGTATTATGTATGACGTGTCAACCTTTTTAGTGGGACATGATTGTCATTCACTCTTACTTTGACACACTAATTATTATTTCCGGCTAAAGATTTTTATGAGCCTAATTACCGGCGGTGATTGCTGACTGTCGGTTGCACGAAATTTTTTGGTTTCACTTTTTTAAAAGAATAAAAATTCGAAGATTATTGTGTGGGTCTTCTCATTTTCAACGCGCTTTTCGGGGATTATACGCTACGTCGTTTTATGCTTTTTGAAATTAGTGGCCGTTGGATCTGCCTGAACGTGACATCAGGTGGGGCGGCCCGGTCACGTGCTCGCCAGCTGTCCACCGCCGCCATCATTCGGATGGTAGCACGGTCGTTTCGTGCGCTGGCGCTGAGTCAAATCTCTCTGCTTCACCATTGATACTTGGAAAACGACATGTGGTCTGGTGATCATAATTTATTTCTTCTCAATCAATCGGCGAGTGCAGAGAATTTTTTAAATCCATCTTCTGAATTTTTCACGCGAATTTGTTTTTTTTGGTTGATTGCAGCACGAAGACATTGCTCAGCTGGAATGGCTCTCGACCTTCGTCGAGGACTCGTTCTCCAGTGAGGGCCTCACGATCAGCAAGCCCGAGTCTCCGGCGACGGAGGGTAACGAACTGACCCTTCGCCAGTTCCACACATCGAGTCCGGTTTCGGTCCTTGATAGCAGCAGCTCGTGCTCTGGCTCGAGCGAGAATCCGTACCCGCGGAGCCCCGAGTCGGCTCCCCATAGGGGCGCCCCATGTGGGCGGGCTAGAAGCAAGAGGCCCCGGCCCGCCACTTTGAGCCCCCGGCTGGCCATCCAAATGTTCCCACCGGGTGGCATAGTGGAGTCGGGTGTCGTATCCCATAAGGCCTCGTCTGAATCCGATAGTGCAGCGGAATCCCGACCCATGAAAATCAGAGTCCCGAAGCCGCCCAAGAACGAGGACAGCAAGAAGTTCAAGCCCCCCACCCCACTCAGCCCCACGGCCAGGAATCAGAACCCGAACATGCTGCCGGCTCAGCCCGTGAGGAAATGTCTGCACTGCGAGATCACCAAGACACCTCAGTGGCGGGCTGGCCCAATGGGCCCGAAGACCCTCTGCAATGCCTGTGGGGTCCGCTACAAGTCGGGCCGGCTCTTCCCCGAGTACAGGCCTGCGGCGAGCCCGACCTTCGTCCCGTCACTTCATTCCAATTCCCACAAGAAAGTGCTCGAGATGAGGGGCAAGGGCGAGAGCGAGAGTGAGGGCGACCTCGATGTCACTCTGATCCCGAAACACCACCACGGGTCTAGAACATAGCATCTGAGGAAAATGCTGGGGGATCAGAACCGCACCGGTTCTTTGCATTTCTTAGTCGATTGTGTATTGATTGTTCGAGATAGAGTCCTATGATTTCTTTGTTCAATTGTATCTTGTATAGAGTCGGAGCCGAGAGATATCACCTAGTTACTAGGGAGGGGAGGAGCAAGGAACCGAGGGGAATGAGGAAAGAGGGTTAGAAAGTGAAAGGACAGTACTTTGAGGGGTAGGTAGGTAAGTTTAGGTATTAATACGGAATCAAATTAGGAGCTGGTCGTGCTATGTCGTCTGTATTCAATTATTTTGTTCCGATGTTGTCCTCCTTGTAGTATGGCAATTAATTCTTGCTGTTCAGCGTCATTATGCTTAAGTCGGGATAAGCTCTTGACCAAAATTTCCAAGATGGGAAAAAGAATTCCTCCGAATTCTCTTCAAACTATCAAAAAAATTTTCACTTCGAGACCAATAAGGGGATAGCAAGTCCAACCTATCCTCCAGGATTTAAGATCGTGGTCGGATGCACCGGCGAAAGGCTTACGTGGTGGAACTAGAGAATCTACAGGGGAATGTCATATGAAATCTTAATTATATAGTATGAAATCTGTTGAACTTACAGACATACATTAAGGAAAACGAATTTCGTTTGGTGGAGCAATGAGAGGAGACCCCGCTTGATCTGGTGGATATGGTACAAATCTCTCTTTGGTGATTGATTAACACCAGCCGTGGAATTGGGACTGGGCCGAGAGGTTGGAAGATCCATGTCATGCCAAAGTCTACAAGTGGAATGATTTCAACCCAATTAGGCAACCGGTCGGATTCCGACCAATCCAGACGAAAGACTGCGACTCCATAACCACCTAACTCATGTCTTAGTGTCGAGTCCAAGCATCCATCCTGCTGACAAGATGTTTCATCTCCCTAAATTCGTAACATGATGCTTTCTTTTGTAGTAAGTTTTTTTGTTCAACAGCGAGATGCCAAGAAGGACGTCCAGCCGGAGTCCGGACAGAACTCGAGTGTTTTCGACAGCTATCAAACGTGATATCGCGCATGGACTACCCTGTGTCGGAAAGTAACCATCAATTGTGCAAGTGTCATTTTATGACTCAAAAAAGTATCGGTAGATGTGCTTCTCGCGGGAACAGGCTGAAACCTGTCCATCGTCAAACTCAAAACGCCGGTGCATTCTTCCTACTACTGAACGAACTCAATTTCAAGATCCGATGAGACATATAAAGAGCACATGTTTCATAATTTTATTGTTCAGAGAGAGCAGAGCCGACACGGTCAATTTCACGTCGAGCTGTAATTTGGGCTCTTCAATCACTCATTTTGCGGTATAACACCGCGACGGATGCATCGGCGAATTTTGGCACGAAATTGTTTTCTGGACTGCCTGCAAGAATCCCGAAAACATGAGACGCCTCGTAGCCCACTTGGAGAGATGATGGGCCTCAATTGGATGGACCCAAAGTTGCTTCAACTTCGAAAATAGTTGGAACGGGTCAAAACAGTGACAAAATTGCCATAAGAAAACCCCGTAGGATAGATGTGGCGATTCGGGTGAGACATGATGTAATCACAAGCTTCTGTTTGCTTACGATTCGACTTGCTCAGGTGGAAACCGCGCTCCTCTCTTCTCGAGCTTCCGCATGATGTCACTAACTTGCCATTTGAATGTAGCGGATAACAGTGGAGCTCGAGAATTAGTGTGTATTCGAATCATCGGAGCTAGTAATCGCAGAAATGCTACTAACAATGTGATATTTCACCGGCCAAGAACCGTGGATTGCCCATCTTATCTTGGAGGGAATGGGGGCCTATAATTTGAGCCCTCTCCTTATATGTCTTCCCCGGAGATCTAGGGGAACCTGCAATTATGCATCATCGTGCACATCGTGGTCTGAACGAATTCTGATCTAATCAGGTACTGGGAATTTAATTCGAATCCACAGCCGAGGCCGGATGAAGCTAATTTATGAAGTAGCATAACATCCCTCCAAAAATCGATTCGAATTTCAATAATATCTTATATCTTATTTGCTTGCGAAAATGTCAGAAGGAAAAGAAACCCAAAATTGTCGAGATCACGAGCAACACAAGAGCATAAACGGCAAGGCGACAATTTCCTACCGTCAGCACCAGCCAGCAGACGACAGAGATTCACGGAGACGACGGTGATGGCCCCTTGGGCCATCTGCGGGCCTCACGCGCCGAGGCCTGATCTTCTTACGTAGTAACGACGGAGGAAAGTAAAAAAAAAAAAAAAAACTCTTCCGTGGTAGCCGCCCTGAAGATTCTGACGCTTGCGATGCGGTGCTACTTCACGACAAAAATTCTGCGCCTCCAACGTACGCTCTTACCTCCCCGGCTCCATTGCGACCGTCACGGCCGCTAATGGCCGACGAACGGTTTCGATTGATTCAAGGAAGTTGACGAACGTGGGGCCTGATGTCATGGTAAACAAAAACCTTCTCATTTTACTCGTATGGATCCCTTCCTTTAGTCCTTGTCCAAAAAATGGTTGTCCTCGTCAAGGGTCCTCAAAGAAGGACAATTATAGAAGAATAAGCTCTGCCATAATTGATATGGCATCCAATATGGAATTAATGTGTTTTGGTCTTGACACTCAATAATGAAACCGCATATAACCCTCGCTCTTATCACTTCTCCCGTTTCTTTCTAAAAGGGTCCGAGCATGTAGGGTTAGGTCTTATGGCAATAGGTTGTGTGGTGTGAGAATTGCGCAAAACGAGTAAATGTGCCCCCCTTAGTATTGATGATTGCGATAGAGATCGATGGTGAGAAGGGGAGAGAGAGAGAGAGAGAGCGAGAGCGATGGAGGGTCTCGAGAATTAATTTGGTTAGGTCAAGTTGTTGGAGGGGAGCTCCACCAAGTAAATGGGCGAAAAGAACACCACCTTATTTGAGGATGTCTTTGTCTGTCTTGTTTCAGTTTCTATAGCCTCTTCTTTCATGTCTCGACATTAAAGCCCAATCAATGGTCGAGGTGTGCGCGTAGGGTCATTTTCGAGATGCCTTTCCATCGATCGATACGTATGGTCATTTCGCCATAGAAAGATGCTCTGCCACCAAATTATGATTAGCCATGCCAGCTTCCCTCTTGAACTGTTGGTTTGAATCGGGTCTTTATTTATTACCATGCTTCTTAGTCTCGCATGAAAGACTTCTCCTGCAAGGGTTGAAGTCTTGGGTCATTTTTATGATTGTAAAATATTAAAACATGAGATAAACTCGAGAATAGTCTAATCTATGTCCAAAACTTAACTATTGAAGACCTTAACAACATCATATTTACTAATACTATGAGTTGGTTGAAGTGATTTAACACTTAATCTTCTCATATAAGATCTTACAATTATCATGGTTGGACTTGGAATTATTTTACCTTTTATAAAATTCATCAACTCAAACCCATACTAAGGAGAACTTGTTAATCACTTTAAAACGTCCTATAGCATCCTCCCTAATATCTCTGCCATGGAGTTGCCCCCAGAGCTTGAGGCATTGAATTGATGGCTAAGTTAGTAATAACAAAGATAAACAAGAAAGAAGATCTTGACCGACCAATGGGTCAGTTGCCGCTTTATTTAGCATTTGATCACATTGCTGCTATCCATATTTTACTCTGTCCAGGTGTCTTACCGCCAGCGTCACGTACCCTTTTAACTCACTCATTGGTTTATACGGATCGTCGAGATTTATTTAGAAAAAAAGTATGTTCGAATTCAAAGTATGAACTAGTAAAATAACAGTGAAGGTCTTTCCGCTCTATTTGGGATTAATTCCCAATCCCCCGGTTTAAATCATCACGATTTGCTCGAATTCTAATCCCTCCTACATAAATATTGCTTTGATGAAATGTGCACCTTGGTTTCACAGTTTAATTGATTAAATTACACCATTATCAAAAGTGTTTCGTATACATTTTGTCGACCCTCCTCTCGGCAGTTGGCTTCCATTCCTCCTTTGAATTTCATCCCAATCGGGTTGTAAGGTCAAAATCAGCACGTACCTTAGCACGTCAGCGCTACATCCGATCAAGACCCATAAATCTGATTTTCAATTTGTAAAAGAAAAAAATATTTTGAAATATTAAGACTATAATGAAAGAGGTAATATGGTTTGATTGAGTAAATTTATGTAGAGTTTCGACTCTAGATTGTATGAATGAAGGAAAACCCTCATTAACAATAGCATTACCCTCTAATAGAATTTATTCAATTTGAATTTGAATTAATTAGATTTAAGTAAAATTTTTATATAAGAATTACATTAAAAATGATGGGACCATTTCTCCGGCATGCCACCTATCATTTACGCGGGTTGAAATTAATTATGACCATGGATCATTCAGCCACGCAATGGAATGGAAATGCTAAATCGTGATTGACACCATCTCTGAAATTAATTACGACCATGACACGTTCTTTGTAAATTAATGATACTAGTTTAAAAGTTTGAGTTTTCGGTATCAAATACCATCTTAAGGAAAAAAATATTTTATATAATTATTGTGATATATGGTATAATATTAGTTAAAAATAATAAAAATATACTAATATAATGCGGCCGTCATATAAAATAATTTCTCCTAGTGTACGAGGCCTCTTCACCAGCCAAAATCTACTGAGAAATCAATCAAGCTACTAATCAAACCATTGCTTGAAAAAGGGGGAAAAAGAAAGGGAGTATCCAATAAATAAGCGAAGACCGGATGCTGTCCCCGACCAAAGGATCCGGCAAACGGCGCAAACCACCAATGAATTTCGCATCGTGTCCTGGTTGACAGTCACTAATGGAGAAAATCCCATATTTAGAGAATTTTATTGTTTAATGGTCAAATCCCACTTGAATACGTATTAGTTATGGTTGATTGTGCTCTTGATATCTTGTGGTGAATAAGAAAAAAAGGAGCGTAATGTTATTTTAAGAATATTGATTCAAATTTTATTAATAGAGATGATTAACAACTCTAATTTAAAATTACATTAATTGAGAACTACCTTAGAAACAAAACCATGCACATTAAAAAGGAACCTAAATAAGGTGTTAAATGCTTGACCTGTAACTCTTCCGACTCGTGGAGCATCATGTAGTATGAACAAACCCTAACCCTAATTTTCCGCATTGTAAGGTCCTCGGATTCCATGATCTTTGACCACGGTTAATGCCAACGTTCAAAACTATCCTTGCTGCCTTGATTTCAGAGCATCCCACGCATCCCCAGCTCGTAAATTTCTCCCAGAATTTTTTTTTTCTATATTGGATTAATTTAGCTTTTTTGCCCCTTCTTGTTCTGCTAATTACATCATTAGATGTTTCATGAAAGAGGCAGCTTCTTTGACTTTGGCCGGAGAAATGAGCCATCGGATTGACTCTGTGGGGGCATCGCCCATGGAAACAAATCTTTGACAACATGGGGATTTTGTTTGTTCGTACAAGATCTGAGCTCGTGGGAAGTTGACTTTTGTGCCGTTCTTGATTCATAGGATTCCATTTGATGGATCAGGTAAAGAGCCTGTGGCCCATGGAAAAAGGAAGAGGGCAATCCTATGATTCTGCCATCGAACTACCGGGTCGATATGCCTTCGGACTGTATGTAAATAAATTTACCTGTCGGAAAAAAAATTGATTGAAGATGCCTTACGTGAAAGCACCAAGAATAAAAGAAGAAAAGACAAAAGTCATATGTGAGTTTAATAACATGCAAGACTAACACCCGAGTGGAGAATATATAAGGTCGGAGGTAAATCAACTCTAGTATGATGGGAATATGTATAAATTAATGCCTCCCTTCTGTGACAGCGTGGTCTGTAGGGAAGCTTCAGGGCATGATTGTGTGTCTCTCTAGACCGTGGACGTGGAGGTGCAGCAGGGCTCGCTTTCTCTCGTCCCCTCCCTTAAATAGGCTCACCATTGTCTCCACACTGCAGCCATACTCTCTCGTCCTCTCTCTCACAGAGGAAAAAACCAAATCAATCCCCCTGCCCATTTTCTCCAAGCGTTTCTCCCGCAGCAGCACTTGGTTTACTGGAGAAGTCGGGCAGTTTAACCGGCGCCCTGAGGATTTTCCTCCGGCAATTTCTCTTTCTGGGTTCCGTCTTGTTTTCCTTAGAATCTTGATCTTCTTCAAGTCCCGTTTGGCCCCTGAACTCAGAAGGTAAGTAGGACTCAGAAATCTGTTTCTTGTTTCTTAGTCTTCTAGAAATAATCTGGATGCCTTTCTAATAGCTCAGTTCAAGTTTTCTACCGCCGGTCAGTTTCCTGGAATTGTTGAAGATGAGAGGCTGAAGGTTCCCAATTTGTTGATTTCTGCTTGCATACAGCTTTGTGTCCGGAGATCTGGTGCAATAAAGGAGGGATATTTATGCTTCAGTAGCACCTAATCGAACAGTCTAGCAGTGAAAGCGAGTTGATTTCTGAAAAAGGCCAAATGAAGATGAGTACAGTAGAAAAGCGTTTGGATCCTCAGCTGTGGCACGCTTGTGCGGGTGGAATGGTCCAAATTCCGCCGCTCAACTCAAAGATCTTCTACTTCCCTCAGGGTCATGCTGAGCACGCCCACGGGCCAGTGGACTTTGGGAGTTCCAGGAATATCCCTCCCCTTATCCTCTGCCAGTTTTCTGCCGTCAAGTACATGGCTGATCCTGAGACCGATGAGGTCTTCGCGAAGATCATGCTCGTGCCCCTGAAAGCCCATGGGATTGACCTGGGGGACGACTGGCTGATGGATCACGAGGGAACCGAGAGCCAGGAGAAGGCAACGTCCTTTGCTAAGGCCCTGACCCAGTCGGACGCCAATAATGGCGGGGGATTCTCAGTTCCGAGGTACTGTGCAGAGACAATTTTCCCACGGCTGGATTACTCTGCCGAGCCTCCAGTTCAGACGATAATAGCAAAGGATGTTCATGGGGAAAGCTGGAAATTCCGGCACATTTACCGGGGTACCCCAAGACGTCACCTCCTGACCACGGGGTGGAGCAACTTTGTGAACCAGAAGAAGCTCGTGGCAGGAGACTCGATCGTGTTCCTGAGAGCGGAGAATGGAGATTTGTGCATTGGGATAAGACGGGCTAAACGAGGAGGGTTTGATGGTGGGCCAGAGTTTGGAATGGGGAGGAACTTGAGTTCAGGTCCATTTGGGGGATATTCAATTTTAGAGCGAGAAGATGGAAGTAACAATTCAATACGGAAGGGATTGTATAATGCTGGAGTTGGGAAAGTGGCGCCAGAATCAGTGGTTCAAGCAGTTGCTCTAGCTGCCAGTGGACGGCCATTTGAGGTTCTCTATTACCCACGGGCAAGCACTCCTGAGTTCATTGTGAAGGCATCCTCTGTGAGCCGTTCAATGAGGATCCACTGGTGCTCAGGGATGAGGTTCAAGATGCCATTCGAGACTGAGGACTCTTCTCGGATCAGTTGGTTCATGGGAACGATTTCATCGGTTCAGTTGGCAGACCCAAATCAATGGCCCAATTCTCCTTGGCGACTCCTGCAGGTACACCTCTTCAAGTCTATGTTCTCGTAGATTTTCTCATATAATGTGCAATAGGAAACTAGAAATTGGTGTCCTGTTCAGTTTTTCCTTGAACATCAGGAAACATCAGACTATGTTAACACAGGTTGGTTCCTTTGGCAGTTCTTAGCTTGGTTGTGATGTTTTGGCCAACATTTCTATTACTTTATTCTGCTGAGGGAATAAGAAGTAACAACGCATATCAGGCATAACTTGTACACTTTGACTGATATCTGCATTGTGGACCAATTATAGGTTGCATGGGACGAGCCTGATCTGCTCCAGAATGTTAAGCAGGTTAGCCCGTGGCTTGTTAAGTTGGTATCAACAATTTCCTCGATCCATCCTTCCATGTTCTCTCCTCCTAGGAAGAAGCTGAGAGCCCCAGCAACTGCAGATTTCTTGCCGATGGAACAAATTCAACTTCCTTCTAGTTTCCCAAACAACCCCCTCCTAATGGGGCAGTCAAACAGCCTCCCAAGTTATGTTCCCAGCGGAAACATTATCCCTGCAGGCGTACAGGGAGCCAGGCATGCTCACTATGGTCTATCCCCAACGGATCGAAATCTAAGTAATCTCCACTCGTTGGGTCTGTTCGGGAATGGATCCCAGCTATATGATCACAAGTTTGCTCCTCCACCATCTCGATTTAATGATGAACTCAATAGTAACTCCAGCAGTGACAATATATCCTGCTTGCTCACTATGGCAACTCGTGCAAATTGTTTTGAGGAAAGCATTGAGAAGAAGTCGGTTCCTGGGGGCTCTCCACACATCATGCTGTTCGGCCAGCTCATCTTCACTGAGCACCAGACCTCTGAGACCTCATCATTTGACCCCCCGGAGAGCTCTTCCGATGGAGATAATTCCCCAACAAGGTGTCATAATAAGAATGATCAGAAGGCTGAAATAGGGCTTGGGGTTCAGAATGGCCATTGCAAGGTGTTCATGGAGTCAGAAAATGCCCGCCAGACCCTGGACCTATCAGTCCTGGGCTCGAATGAGGAGCTCTACAGAAACCTTGCTGAGATGTCCGGGCTGAGGGTTCAGAGGTGCTGAGAACTATTCTTTACCAGGATGCCGCTGGTTCTGTTAAAGCATACTGGTGAGGAACCCTGTCTGTAAGCTCATCATCAACATTACCCTCTGCTCCTTTGTTTCTACTGATATTTTGTGGGTCTGACGGGCATAAACTGTTCTATGGTTGCGGTGACTTTCTTGAAGGACGGCAAAGAGGCTAATTATTCCTGTGGGCTCGGGCATTCAGGAAGTAGGAAGATAGGAAAGATCTCGCTGTTAAATTTCCTCTGAAATGGACAGTTTGATTATGGAATTTGATAATTTTGGTATTGATCTATCGTATAATTGTTCTGGAACTGCGGATTAAGGCCCCTTCTTCCTGTCCTATCCTCGTAGTTTTTGTTTTCCTCTTCTGAAGAAAATGTAGATTGCTTTATGCATCCTGTTAACTTACTAATTCAATCTTCCGGTTCGTCAATCCTATCTTCAGTTCCTGTTTAGACCACCTTGCTTGAATAGCCATATGATGTATACGGCACTCCCCTACTTCAATTTTGTCTCTGTTACTTCATTCCAAATGCGATGCAAAATGTAAAAGCTCGAATTGCGCATGATGCAAACAAAGTTTCCCATCCCATGGCATGAGAAAGTGCTCGAGGACCGTCTTCCCGAGCCTCTACATCGTTCTTGAATCCGTCCATGAACCGACACACGACACGGGAGAGCATCATCCGTAACCGCTGCGCTGGGGAATCGACTACTCAGTGATAAANGCATCCATAACTGCTGCGCTGGGGAATCGACTACTCAGTGATAAATAAATAATTCATCGGACAGCTGAGAGGTAGGATGGAAGGGGACGAAGCAGGGCCGAGCAAAAAGATCCCGCAGAATTTCTGTAGATATGGATCCGAGGAAAAAAAACAGGTCCTTACGTGAAAGACGTTCGTCTCGGGGTTATTCATAAAAGCCACACAAAGTCAAGCTCTCACGAGTCGAAAGGAAGATCTTGACTTCGAGATCAAAAGAACAAAGAAGTCATCTTCCGATTTTACTAAGCGTATGACTCTCTCTCATCATAAGGTGAATAGGCACTCAACAGTGTCAACCAAACTGCAGTGATGCAAGAGCCTCTCCTAGTCTCGGCCTTTTATTAAGGTCATATTAGGCGTAGGCTGTGGGCATGTATTTGCGTTGAGTTGACCAAAAGAGCAAGATTCCAATTTTCCGACCATCCCAATGTTCCACTCGTGTGTTGTGAGTGTAGGCCGCAATCGTAGGGAAAGGACATTTAAAGATTTCTTGGCGTACGTACCATTATATATATGTATATATATATAACATTTGAGCTATTATTTTATAGACCACCTTAATTATTTACATAAACAGCTAATTAGAAGGGATTTGTTAAATAAGGCAATTAATTAACACGGGTCACATGACAATGAAGGGTGCAACCTTAGCACCGAGGGACAGGTCCCCCAACGGCTATCGCCATTGACCTTGTTACAAGGACATTATTAAGGAGACACACACACACACCCTTAAATCTTAATGATGTTCTTCGTATTAGGAAACAAGAAGATTTAAGTTAATGAGAGATTGAATGCTTTAAGCATAAATCGAACCCAGGATGCCAACCCGAGCCGTACGTGATGAGTTCTCAATGGGCCTAGTTAGTTAAAGGGAGTCCGGGTTTATGCCTTTTCTGCAGAAGGAAGGGATGACACCAGCAGGGCCGGTTAGGGTTGCTCCTGCTCGTATAAGCAACGACATGGTGTACAGATGAGGAACAGCACTTCTTGGCAACAGAAACGACGACAACTGATACTCGGTAGAGCCAACAGCACGATGCAATCCCAAAATTACACAACTCATGCAAAACTAAGGATAAAAAAGAAGCTCATCTCGTCTGTCTGAACTCTGAAGTTCAAGATATCTTTAATTTCGGTACAATTTTTTTTTAAAAGTCTGTGCCTCCCTTCTCCCTCTGGCATGACAAGGCGTATTCCCTTGGAAATTGTTCGTCCAAGTGGGAACCGGAATGCGGGTGGATGACGTCTCTCGCTCACTGGGTGTGCGCGTCCCCAGATGGAGCCGGTCCTCCTTCAGCACAGCAATGTAAAACCGGGATTTTAGGTTTCATTTGTTTTTTCACCATAGTTCTTCGTGATAAGAGCATACATTATCCCATTCTCCGAAGTTCTGTTCACTGAAATAAGTATTATACAAGGGCAGAAAGCGGAGCCTTCAGTTGTTTCCTTCAGCCCAGAATCAAGAAAATGCGAGGGATACCGGTCAAGCTCATGGGGCAGAGGCAACACTTGCAGTTAAAGAAAGCAGTTGAACAGCAATGAAATACAATACCTTCACCATCTGATGGAGCGTAGGGGGATTTCCTATATCTTGTCTGCTGCTGTGTTGGCTGTAAACAAGCTCGAAACCAGAAAACATGTCAATCAACATATTCATATACATATTTTATGCACATGTCGTCCTAATCATTAATCTTAAATCTGTTTTCTTCACCGTTCCTATAGGGTGATGTTTCAGGTTGTATTGGCAAGGGTACTCACAGCAGAACAGCATTCAGCTCAATTATATGTTTCTCAAGAGGCCAGAAGAAAATGACAGGAAGAGCAAAAGCAAGGGGAGGCAAATATTTTAGGTGGGTTTGATATCTACATGTCAACGCCACAGCTCCATGGGACTCATTCAACATCAACTAAACAAGCAAGGAAAAATCTGATCTTTAACATCAGAGATAGTCAAGTAACAGATACCTGCAACTTGGGGCGCAGAGATTCGAGAGGTCCTTTGGGCTTCTCTACACCTTGCTGCAATTAGTCGAATAACAATAACTAATATCAATTTGAAATGCACAAGCAGAGACAGATTTTTAAACACCAGAACTATGCTGGGAAGAGTATCAAACCTTTCCCAGTGCCCAATCAGCAGAATCAAAGTAAGTCCGTTCATGGTCCTAACATAGGAGTAACATCATTATGGAGAGCGTATGTTTATAGAACTAGCATTTTACCATATATAGAAAAAGAAACAGATTTTCAACCGATCATATGTCACCTTGGAAATAAGTGGTGCTTTTTTGGGCATGATTCCTCCATACTTCTTCTTTACTGCAGCCTCCTGCATTAAACACAACATTTCTTGGATTGCTTCGGGTAAAAAGGCAGCAAAGGCGGCCAGTATGCTATCAAAGCCCGATATTTAATTGGGATAGTCAAGAGCAAGATTCAAAGTATGAGACAGGCCAATGAAAAACGCTCCATCAGTGAGATCACACATGCTACAGTCTGAACGAAAATGTATTATTGCCAGAGGAGAGTGAANTGTAAGATCACACATGCTACAGTCTTAACGAAAATGTATTATTGCCAGAGGAGAGTGAACTAAAATGCACACTGATTCTTATAGTACTGTCTGGGGAGTGGCCAAGCTAATTTTCAACGACATTTCATTTTCCTTACCTTTTATTACGTTCCTTATGCATCTAACATCTCTGATAAAGCCGTCAATTAAAAGCTGGTATCATTTTTCCCATTATTCATCAGTCAAAAGGCTAATCTTCTACTGAACATCTAGTAATGAACTTCTTTCACAAAATGCCCCTTCCCAAGATCGAAATCAACAGTGCCTCTTGATATCTTTCTTGATCAGCCACAGGAGTTCGAAATTTAGAAAACCCATAAGCACAGATAACAAGAACACATCCCAGAGAGAGATAATAACTAGATTAACAAAACTTGATCCTGCAGTATTTGCTAAGCAAAAATCCTGAATTTTCTTGGATAGTACACACAATTTAAGTATCTCCAATGCTCAATCGAAAAATCAACTGGATCAGCAACTTATTACAGAAAAAATACGTAACCTCTTCCTGTGATGAAGGCATGGACTTTTCACAATCCATCGGTACGGTTCCCTCCACGCTTTCTTGTTCTCTAACGCCGTCCATATCTGGATCCGTTAGCGTCCTGTTACCACAGTGAGCTTCCATTTTTCAGTGCTTCACATCAAGAAAAGATGTTGCAGAGAAGCCAATTGGAATCATCGACTCTGCCCGAGTGAGAATTCCACGAGAAATCTAATAGAAACAGAGAAATGGGAAGTGGGTAGATATCAGGAGCAGATGGAGGAGAGAGTTTACTCGATCAAGCAAGCTCCCCGAGCTTCAAGCCCCTTGTGACGTAGAGATTGTGAGCTTCAGACAAGATCAAAGGGTCCCTTCACATCAGAGTGATAAGACAGGAAGCGGAAACAGCGGGTGAATCACCCAAATGATCACCAACTTGATGTTCTGCCACGGAAATTTTTTTTTATGATCTTACAACATGTATGACGTGAAATTTTATATCTTTCATCTTTCCCAATAAAAAGAAGAGATTTTTATATCTTTCTTTTGCATATTGTGGTGATTGGTGAAGTCATTTGCTCCAAATGGTCTAAGTTTCATATATGAAAAAATCAAGGGGGAAACAGAAATGGAAAAATGAGAAGAGGGACTCTCTCTCTCTTTTTGGCTTAAGATAAGAGGGACAAGATTAACGAGAGGTGGCAATGGGATCCAAGCCGGCCGCCAGTTAGGGTTATAAATAAACGATAAAAAAAGGATCCAATTACAAAAAATCGAATTTTGAGGATGTTAGATTGACCAAATCTNTAGTTAGGGTTATAAAGAAACGCTAAAAAATGGATCCAATTACAAAAATTCGAATTTTGAGGATGTTAGATTGACCAAATCTTCGCGGTCCTGAGCCAAAAGACCCGGTGGGCCAAGAGCTGATGAAATCATGTGATAGTATGACAATGAATTTTATGGTTCATCGTAATGTTGGGTTCCAACAATGATAGGATAATTCTTGTGTTTATGGACTTGAACTTTGGTTTATGTTTAAGTTATTTTAGCAAATTAATACAGAAGGCACATTTTCATCAGGATCTGTCTGATGTCCTAGCCATATGTGCTATCCAGTCAGCACATTTGTTAGCCTCTTCACTCACTATGCTAACTTTACAACTTCTAAATGAACATCTTTCACTCTTGACATGCTTTAGGAGCGGCTGCAGCCTTGGTTAGACCTGTGAGCCATCTGAATACCGCTGCGGAGTTTGCTTCTAGGGTAATGCTCTTCCATTTCCATTGCTTTGCTGGTTCCGTGCCTTCTCTTGCTTCTTGTTTGTACCTCCATTGCTTTGCCAGAAAAGCTGCTCGTCTTACCCACACACCGNATGCCTTCTCTTGCTTCTTGTTTTGTACCTCCATTGCTTCGCCAGAAAAGCTGCTCGTCTTACCCACACACCGAATCGTTCTTCTGTTGTGGTCCTCACTATCACACCAACTCCACCTCCCCATTCTCAGAGAGCACTACAGCCACAATTTACTTAGATTTCTCCTTCTGCAGGTCTGCTCCGGACTCTAATTCCATGGGTATCCTCCTTAACTCCAGGGCCTCTGTCCTGTTGCGGCTTCCTCAGTTGAAGTATTCATCTATCGCCCATTGTCATCTGTCATTACTCCCTTCACTTCGGGAGAATGTTTCTTGAAGGTGGCTTCACACCCCCCTTCCAAATATGCCACATCAAGAAGCTGATTCTAGCCAGCCANTGAAGTATTCATCTATCGCCCATTGGCATCTGTCATTACCCCCTTCACTTCGGGAGAATGTTTCTTGAGGGTGGCTTCACACCCCCCCTTCCAAACATGCCACATCAAGAAGCTGATTCTAGCCAGCCAGATCCCTTCTCAACTATCCTGACTTCTTGGCACATACTTGATACTCCCCAATCCGTGCGTCCACAGTTGAGATGTCCCTGTGATCAAGTCTTACTCCACACACTACAAACCAAACACATCTTACCCAATCACAGCAGAAAAACAAATGTTCAATATGTGAGTACTGGTGCTGAATTTATTTCCGACCTCTTCTTCCATTTTGTTAGCCCCACCTGTCATATTCAATCAATTCACCACCTTCATTGATTCACAAGGTACCAAGCTACCACCTCAGAGATGCAGGACCTCTTTGGTCCGTCATTGGATACCTACCGCTGCATGTGGACGGTGGAGATTCCTCGTGGCCCAGGATGTTTTTTTGTCTGGGAGGTAGCTTGCGAGGATAAATCTCCATCACCTCTGCAGGGTAGGTTATGATCAGGGCCATAAACTCGATCCCATCTCAGGGCTTTCGGTTCTTTTCATTTATTAAATGAGAGATCTGCTAAGCCATTACCATTACTTGCAGGGCATTGACAAGAACATTACGAAAGGGACGGCTAGAAGTGTTTTGAGATAAAAGGACAGGACGCTCGACACCAAGAGGCCAATATCATGACAGGGGGCACTTCTCGCTTGATCCAAGCTGATGCCCCAGTAAGTATTAGTCTCAGTCTGGATGCCAACGACAGCTTGTAGTCTCACTGAGAAAAGCTCGTAGCATTTCCATATCTTTCAACTACGCTAATCAATATTATCAGTTCTTGTTGAAGCGGATTGGACGTAGAAGGGTCGAAAAGTTACTTGAACATCCATGGGGGTTAACACTACCTGCAAGAAATTGGTGAAACCTTCAACTCCAACCCCATCTCACCTTCGAAAGTTTAAGCAGTCCTCCTTTGATCAGCTCCAGCCTACTTTCTACGTCCCAATAATCTTTCACTATTGTGCTACCGCTGGAGTTGAAAGTGCTCTAGGAAGGGTCCATCGACTTGAACAGTCACTATCACAGATGCTGACCATATTCTACCATTTGGCGGGGAGATACGGCAATGATGGCAACGTGATTGACTGTAATGACCAAGGCGTTGAGTTCGTGGAAGCCAAAGTCGACTATGTGCTCGACCAACTTCTGCTTGATGGAGGAGCCGACCACTCGGAGATGCTTCTTGCTCTTCCAGTTTCTTCAGCCATTGTAGCTGGTAGCTCCCTACCCTTGGTTGCTATACAAGTCAATGTGTTCAAGTGTGGAGGATTGGTGGTTAGCGTGCAGATCAACCATATTATAGGCGATATGTACTCCATGTGTACATTCTTGAATGCCTGGGCTACAAAATGCCGTCAAATTGCCGAAGAGATCGAATGCCCAGATTTCAACCTGGCTAGCCTGTTTCCCCCAAAGGAGGATCTGGAGAAAGTCTTCCAGTCATCGTTCGTGAGCAAGGATCAAGTAGTAAGCTTGGGAAGGAAGACTTTGACACTACGGAAATTCGTGTTCAAAAACGAATGTTTATCAAAACTAAGAGCCGAGACAGCGACCATCATCGGAAGCGAACGTAAGAAGCTGCCTTCAAGGGTAGTGCTTCTGACGGCACTTCTCTGCAGGGTCTTGATGAGCATTGATCGGGCGACGTCTGGACGTTCTAGGCCTATGGTAGTAGACCATATGCTTAACTTGCGAGGACGAACGAGCGTGCCAGTGCAAGAAAAGGCATTCGGCAACTTCTACGTAGATGTGACTACTGTACCGTTGGTGACTGACAAGGATCCGAGCGAGAAGGAGCCGCTGCACAGACTGGTTGACTGGGTCGGAAATACACTGGAGGATGCTGTCGCAGAGTTCGGTGAAGTCAAAGACTGCGAGGAGCTTGCCCGGAATGCGGAGGCTCGTGTAAAACAAGTATTTGAAATGTTGAACGAAGGGGAGATCAGTGTAGTTACGGTCAGCAGTTGGTGTAGGTTTCCGCTGTACGGAGTCGATTATGGTTGGGGGAGGCCGAGCTTGGTGAGTACAGTGAAATCAACACTTGACAAAGTGATTTTCCTCATGGATTCCGAAAGTGGGGATGGGATCGAGGCATGGTTGACCCTTGAGGAGGAGGATATGGTCAACTTCGAGCGTGACCCCGACATCTTAACATATATGAATCGATCTTGAGTACGTCATGGCGGTTGTAGTAGGCGAATCAAATAAGCAAGGATCACTGCCAAGAATAAAGAATTCTCTGCATGAATTTGGCTTCTTTTTTTTTTTTTTTTGGGTTTAGGTCTGTTTGGTCGCAGTGTGTTCTTACTGGGAGTATTCCTCCTGTTCTTTTGACATCTTCTGCTGTCTCTCCAATGCGTTGTGGTTGTTGTCGTTCAGTTGAAAGCATTTATAATTTGTTGTCCTCTTAATTTAAGGGGCTGATTTTACTCGAACTTGGATCAATCGGGTTCCAATAGGTTTCAAGTACCTGGTGCTATATCATTTTCTTGACACCATGACGAGCCAAACAAGAGATTAATCATACAGAGGTTCGAGAGTCGGCAAGCTACAAAAAATTGGAAACACAAAGTATATCGCTGTTTTCCTTCTATGATATATGAATAGCAATGCCACAGACACGCTGCAGGGCTGCTCATCCTCCTTATCTATGTACGAGAAGGAAAAGTACTTAGTCTGAGACAAACCTTCGCATGTTGTTTTGCGAGTTATTGGAGTCTTTAGAAGCAAATCACTTCGGTTTCTGAGGCTGTATGAGGACTAGAAGGAGGAGCAAGAACTTCATGGCGAAGTTGACCGTAGGCTGATGCTATCATGCTGTCTCTGGCACACTAGCACATTTGAAGCACCGCTCTGTACAGCTCCTTAGCCCCAGAACATTTCAGGACTCCGTGCAATGAGATTGAGTCTTTTCCATTTTCCCTTCCACAGAAATTCTTATGCATTGTTTGATGTCTTGACAAATCCAAGCCGAGAAAGACACCAGAACTTTGTAGTTCAAAGGAGAAGAGCTAAGCAACCAACAACATAGAATGGGATGTAGAGTCTCAGGGAGAATCCTATCCGCATGCAGGATTTTCAAAGGGGAATTTGATCAAAGAGCCTATCTTCAGCTTTGTTAGGGCAGTTCCTATTAGACGAATCTATCTCAAGAAGCAAACTGGTACGGTGTAAATCAACTTGAATTCCAGATCACTTACGACCTAGAAATCAACTGGGAGATCTCTCAGAAATGAGAGCGTGTACGGTGATGTGGATTTCCCGAACAGAGAACACCATGAAGGCAGCTTCATGAGGACTTTCTCTATCTTTGGTGTCATCCGATCCAAGTCTGTCCTCAGCTTCAGAAGGGGACGTGGACTCTTCTCCTTTTCTGCCCTTGGTGCTTCGTCAGTAGAACGCTTAGACTGTATAAGGGTCAAGTTGAACTTCTTCGGTGAATTCTTCCCCCCTGCAAACTGGATTACATGCCACCCATCTACACTGCTCTTCGCATCCAATGAGATTAGTTCTTTGGAATCTTCTGCAATCAGAAACATGTTACATAGTAAACAGGTTATTCCTCCAATCCAAAACTGACCTAAGAAAATAATGTTGACTGTTCACCACAGTCACAACTCTATAATGCCTCCAAAGTTGAAAACTACAACCTTCAAGGTTTTTCCACCTGTATAGTCAAGTTGGTACTTCACGAAGACCAGTACATATTTCCTTTGAAAATCAAGGCTTATGGAGCAGTTAGACAAAACTGTTGATCCTGAACTTTGATAACAGTGATAATGAGACTAGGGCTGGCTAGTCTGTAATTTGCTCGATGAAAAAGACCTTGCATCAATGTAACAGGATGATATTGAGAAACACAGAAAAGAAAGGGTTAGCTCATATACCTTCCAATTTAAAGTCCTCCACCTCTTCAGTATTAATAGCAAGAACCCATCTTATCGAGCTCTTTGTGTCAATTGAGATTCTAGTGATTCTTTTGAACCCACTATCAGTATCATCAGTCACAAAAAGAAGGGGTACATCTGATTCACTCCACCCAGCTTTGGTTTCATCATGGGTCAAGCACCCATATTTGACAGAGAACGTGACAAAGTCAATGACTTTATCTCTTCCACAGACGAAGCCTTCTCCCATATAATCAACCTCCTTGGTCAACTTTCCAGGAGTCATGGAGAAAAAAGAGACATAAGAGGTGGGACCTTGCCCTTGCTTGTTACCCATTGCATCTACAACATGGACAACCTGAGAATAATCATAGGTTCTCTGAGCTTACACGTCAAACATAGAGTGAGCAATCAAATGGTCACATTTGATGAACTTACATTTACAGCTCTTGCAGTGTCGTCTGAGAACGGTGGAGTCAATCCCAAGAACATTGCAGCAACTGAGAGGCCAAACACAAGAAGAGTTGCAAAGACAAAGAATCTCTTTGCACCTAGAGAATGATGCATTAAGTTACAAACTGCTACAGAGAGATACCAACTGCAGCAGCCACTCAGTCAAAAATGAAAAAAGGGAGAACATGAATAGCTAACCTGACAGGTGAACATATGAGAGGAGATACACCAGTGTAAGAGAGATTACTAAAGCAATGAATGTGGAGACAATTACATTTCCCAACCACTCAGGAATGTTCCCAGGGCTCCTGCATATCGATACAAGTCAAGATTAACTCTTTAGCTCCAACTTCAGAGAAGAATCAAGAAATTGTTCAATGTTCAATATTTTTCTTAGAATGTCGATAATAAATATCAATATTAAATGTTACCTGTCAAGACGGACTACCATTCCTAAAATTGTCCCAGCTAACCGAATAAATGTGCCTGCAGAAATCAAGACTGGCACAGACAGACCAAGAAGCAGAGTTGCAAGTTTAAGAGGCCTCGGGAGTCGCACTGGGGTTAAAGTTGCTTCAAGCAAGCCATCTGTTTATCGAAGAATATATTAGTCAAAATGAAAATAAGGTCCCAAACATAACAACAATTTTTCTTGTTTACATGCAAATGCCGGTGGAACGAGCCAGACAAGGGCCAAGTAAGAAGACCCGAGTCCAAAATAGTTCCCAATCACAAGAAGGAAGAGCCACTGAACCAAGCCTCCTTTGTAAAGCCATCTCTCTGCTTCTAACTTGGCCAAATTAGCTCGAGTGGAAGGTGATAAATGCTTCCTATCAGAGTATGTCTTCAACAAATAGCTCCTAAGAATCATAAAGCCCAAATGCTGGCCGGTCAGAGCCCCAAGAAGTGCAGGTCCACCAAACAGCCCAACCACTAGCCATGGACTTGCAACATATGGGACGGGTGAAGGAGATATGAAGGGTAGAATGAAAGCGGATAGAGCAGAGAAACACGTTGAGAATATCCACATAAGGATAACGCTCACACAAGACAGGCCTAATGAAACTGCTGCTGAGGAACCGCCCATGAACAATGATGTAGCCCATATCAGAAGTGACTGCATTATCACCGAATTGTAAAGCATATTTGCAAATCGTTGATTGTACAAGATCATATACATGCCCTAGGATACATAAACATGCAGGAAAAATATCAGTTGATTATAAATGTGTCAAAGAAGTCAAGGACTGGAAACCGAAAGGAAGGCAAATACATACCAAAATGTCAAAATATATTGCAGAGGACGGTTTTGAGTTCTGCTCCTCTTTCATCTTGTCGCCTTGAGAAAGATCTTGGGATGGACCAATCTGAAGCAAAAAGGCAAGCATGTTTTCCCCAAGATGTTGAAGAGATCCCGCTTTTAGTAGCTCTAATTTGTCATTCTGCAAGGGAAAATTAAAACTTCAATCTCAAGTTTCATGTTCTAAGAAGAGAAAGTGTTTTATCACTTTAAGGACATAAATTATTATCAAAAGCAATGAGATGGAACCAGAAGAAAGAATTTCAACACCTTAGTATGATAAACTGCGCCATTATCTGTGTAAGCAAAGTCAAGCCCTGAGAGGTTCGCAATCTCCTTATAGACCTGGAAATCTGTCGCAGACTTAATAGCTCCAGCAGCAAAAAGATCCTGCATCAGTAAACTAACTTATGATCTGAAGAAAATAAGATGAAGAAAAAGCATGAAATCGAAAGAAAGGAATGCACAGGCAGATACATACTTGAGCAATCACATGGCCCGATGGATATTTGGCAACTAAAGCATAGTTCTCAATAGCCCATGGGTTTGGACCAGCCTATTATGAAAGAAGAAAGATGAGTGAATAGATTCCAGAAAGATCAAAAGAAATCCTTTGGGTCCCAAAACCAATGAATTAGACCTGAAATATCCCTGACTTGCCCCCAATACCCATTGCCTCCAAATCAATTGCCACGCGAATAGTTTTGCTCCACGGATGCTGAAAATAACAATTCCATCTTAACAATTCTATCTCCAACACATGATTATTCAAGAGATTGCTTAGATAAAAGGCAAAGAGGGCCAAAACAAGGACAATACACTGAGTTTACAAAAACTGTAGAAACTGAAAGTGAGAAGATGAAACAGCAAGAAGCTCATATAGTAAAAATGCATCTAAACCTGAGTTATAAAGCTGTGAGCTCCATTGAGACCTTCCTCCTCACCAGTGTTGAACAAAAATATAACTGCATTTTTAAACCCATGGGCCCATTGAGAAACACCCCGAGCAAGTTCAAGCATAACAGCAACACATGAGCTGCAATCTCCAGCCCCTTCCCTGAAACCGAGACATAAGAAATTGTCATAACGACGAAGAACCATAAGAAACAAACTCAACTTCATAGCATGCAATAGGGCAAAAGATGCAAAAAGACGTACGTTGAGAAAACTGTGTCAATGTGAGATGAAACCAGAACTGCACTATCTCCAGCTTCATCCACATATTTAGGTGAAATTCTCAATATAACATGATTTAAGTCTGAATAAACAAGTGTTTTCCCCTGGAACATGCCACTGACTAGACGATTTGAACCTGACTTTGCATGAAAAAGGTCCACTTCAACATCAACCTCCCAGTGTGCTGTTTTTTCAATTTTCTGTGCTGCTGCCAAAACATACTACAGCTGAATGTAAGTTCAACAAAGATCAAAAAATTAAAATGAAGAATTTACATTTTAAGTGAATTACAAAACGAACAAACTGGCAGAAATATAGATTACAAAGATTACAGCAGAATCATTTTGGGTCTGAAAGAACATGATCTGACTGCAAATTTGCCGGATTGATTTCATCATGAAATTCAAAGTATGTGATTTCAAATCAAATAGTTTAATGCCAGTAAAGGAAGAATAATCAGCATAAAATAGTTCAATCTATTCCTCCAGTTCACAGATAATAGATTCTATTTCTATGAGATAAAGTCATCAAAGTTCCCACAAAATAACCACATGAAGAAAAGGCATGCTATTTTACCCCCAAATTACAAATCCACAATGCTTCCCTATGCCACTTCAACCTCCATCAGAATTAATCAAATGTTTTCAAAATCACCACAAAAGCATACATTAAAAAACACCGTCAACCATGAACATTGTAAGCTCTGGACATGCGTTATATTAATTTTTGTAGTACTTCACCCATTCATCTAAGTGGAGCCAAACCTGAATAGCAAGATCCAAAGCATCAGAACCAACAGGATGCGGCCCCAAATCAGTCAAGGCCTTCACATGCTTCATCGCTTCTATCTCAGAGAAACCTCTCTTGCCCGCCTGCTCAGCGGTAAGGGGCATGGGCAAGCTCTCAAACTGGTAGTTATAGACAGCCCACGAGCAGTATATAATCACCCCAAATAGAGTCAGCCATACAAATGGTGACCTCCTTGGGATGCTAATGCGAACATGAACCTCCTGACCTTTATCAGTAGGCTGTCTGGTGCCATTTCCTTCACTGTTATTTGGAGGGTTAGACCGCCGCGAAGAAATCTCGGGCCTCTGACGCATTGCTTATATGAAAGTTTAGCTGAGACAGAACAAGATCGATACGAACAAACTACATCAGATACAGGAAATTATATCAGACAACATCCTAATGAAAAAAACGTAATTTCTATGCAGAGAATCCGAAAACATAAAACTGCAAATACAGAAAGAAAGAATTGCACGATCTTTGACAAGCCGATGGCTCCTCGAGGGACACCAACCTAAGACAGGCGTAAGGGCCAACAAATTTGTAAGGAAAAAGAGTCAATATTCCATGAAACTAAGCACATGAGTAACCCCACAAACAAAAGGGGATCAGAGCTCAAAATAACAACGGGGCAATTCAACGGATCTCCAGAAAATCACGTTCCTCAGGTAATCTCAAGCGGGCAAAAGCAAAAACCAATCAAACTATATAAAATCGAAACTTCACATAAACCCGGAAGTTATAGTGCGAAACGGCTGGGGTATCCAATCCCTGAAACTTAAATGATAAGGAAGAACGAAAAAGACGGCAACTTTTGCAATCGGGGATACAAGGAAGCTCGGAAGGAACAGGGCGCCAATAGAAAAGGGTACGACGGAGCAGAGAATCACGCAGGCTTAGTGGACGAGAATTGGGAAACTTGAGCACAATCTCGTAGACATTACATTGAGAGATCGAGCAGACAGAGAGAGCGTGTAACCAACTGTACTGAACTGAAGTTCGCTGCAAGAAGAATGGTTCCAGTTGCTACTGATTGTAGTTCTTTCATTGGTTTTCGCCCCTTTTTTTCTGGTCATCTCTGACTTTGGAGAGCGACTGGTTTAGGTTTGGGCTCAAGCCCATCGTCTCTCTTGGGCGGGCCCAAAAACCGCAACGCCTGTCGATTCCGACAAAAATATTTCCCAAAATTTGGAGAATCAAGAAAAATAATTTCATTAGACATCTCTGTGGAGAGTGAACTAAGTAAATCGGACAATTCTCTCTCTAACCCAAGATGCCTTTCTCGTTTTTTTCTTTGATGGAGAGCGTGTAATATTATAGTAAATATAGTATGTGAAATTGTTGCTAATTTATTAAAAAATTAATGAATTTCAAATTTACTCTGGATTTGCGTATTTGTCCCCCCACTTAGATTTTAGACAAATGTCACCCAGCTCCCCCTTCACTTGACTTCGATGGATCAACCCTCAGTGGTGCAGCTTTGACTCATGGATCCGCCGGAATTCGCGGCGTCCCTCCTTCGGAATCTTATCTGATCCTGTTTTTCCTTTTTTTTTTAAATTTCCAATTCAGATTCAAGATCGGTCAAAATTCTTAAAATAGTAAAATTATTTTATTAATAATTGTGTCCAGTGTTGGCTTCCTGGTGAACAACCACCCAGCTTAGCTTGGGAGAAAATTAACCGTCTTGCCACCGTTGCAGCTAGGACCCCCCCCCCCCNCTGTTACTGGTCAACGTGTACCGTGCAGTGGGGACCCCGATGCCTTTTCATCCCAAAGAAATTACCCCTTTTATATAGCATGAAAATAAAACCCAAAAAAAGGATTAATTATTGCTAATATTATGGTAAATTTCTCCCTTTTTTTTTCCTTTTTCACTTGTAAAATTATGCCATATTTTGAGCAAATTTTATTTACTTTAATATACATTAATTATTATTTAAAAGTTTAATAAATTATATGTTCGAATCTACTTAATCCGTAAACAGATGCGAATCGTATATTTGTCTTAATTTATTGTGTGCTATTGTATGATTAGGTGAAAAATTAAAGAAAATAAAAAATTTTAAAAGGTTAAGATGGACTGATGTCGTATCGTATGTTGTCACCGCTCAATGTGGGTCGATTATTTGATTTATTATTTTCCCTCAGGAGAAATTATTGAATAATTATGTTAAAATAACTATAACTAGCCGTTAATCGCGGGCAAATAGGAGAATCAATCAGAGCCGTCCAACCCCTGTGCTCTCCCGGTCCATTCATCGACCCGATTAATTATTCAGTATACATTATACGACGACCTCATTTTTGTAAAAGCCAATTAGGGAGTTATACTTGCACATATTGGATTGCTTTTTTATTTTTAAAATTTTTAAAAAAATTGAAAATAATTTCATGTATTTCTTTTATTAATTTTTACACAATAATCTCATTATTGTATAATACTCACAGAATAAGAGCCGGCGGTCCCCACCCGGTGTCCATTGAACTCTTCTCTTAAATCATAGTTTTTAAAATCGGACCGGACTGTGAACTGGTGTAGGCATGGATTCATGGGTTCATGGATCGGATCGGGAGTTCAATAGATTGAACCGCATGTTTAATAAATAATATTAATAATAAATTTACATAATATTATAATTTGAATATGATTTATAATAAAAATCATTAATACAACCATTATATTAAATAAAAGTTTAATATAAAATATCAATATAAATATAGTAAAATAAAATAGGTATATTATAATAAGTTTTTACTTTTTTCTTAAATTTTAAATCGACCAATTTTCTCACAAGTTCAATTAGATTTATTGGTCGGAGAGGAAACCGGCCGGTTTAATCATAGTTTTTCTCTTTGAATGTGCAATTGGATTTTTTTGTATGAATCGAACTGAGTGAGTGGCCGATTTCCGGTCGAACTGGTCAGCCTAGTTCGGTTTTTAAAACTATGCCTTAAACCACAGTTGGAATTAAATAAATTGCTGAGAAAATGCAACGTAATTTATTTGTCTTCTTTCTATTTTTACTCCGTCAATATTCTCTTCTTCTCATTTAAGCCCCTATAGTTTACCTGTCCATCCTTAATCTTCACCCCCCCACAAGTGCAGATACAAGGTCGGGACAAAACGGGTCACCTTAGAAGATGATTACTTCTCGATTGACACGTAAGTTTTCCACCAACCCAACGGCCAAAATATGCAGAAGTCAATTATTTCTCAATTCAGGGTGTGATGCGCACCGAAGAATAAGTCAAGTGCATCTTTTGATCTTCATCGAACGTTTCGGGGCTAAACGGGGAGATTCCAAAATGTTGGGTTAAAACGGAAATAATAGAACTCGGGGGGTCAACATTGAGGCTCGCGGGCAAATTATATCTTTTGCTCCTCTGGCTCTATATATTTATGACAACACCCACGCACGGCAAGACATGCTCTGCCCTGCAACTGCTGTGTTCTTGCTTCCTCCTGTAATGGTCCTTTTGTGTCTTTTTTTCTTTTCTTTTCTTTTTTTGTTTCCGGTAACGGGCTGTCGTGTCCGTTGGCGTTGATATCTTTCCGTGTGAATTATTGCTCTGTTTCAAGAGGAAGAAGAGAGATTCGTCTCTAAAGTGGCCTCTGTTTCTTCCCGCCAAAGTGCTTTGAACTTGTGCGATCGCTCCCCAGTCGAAGGAAGCAGGATAATCAAGTCCCGGCATGGCAAGTTGAGGTGGGCGTTGCTGCGACGGAGCCATGAAAGTTGATGGCTTTTGGAAGGCTTAGAAACCGTTGATTTTGTACAGCAGAGAAAATCGTCAGAAGAACGCAGCTTCAGCTCCACGAAATTTTCTTTTCTTGTCAGCGGCGGCCGCATGTGAGATTCCATTCTTTGGCAATGGAGGAGCCGAGCATAGACACCGACAAGCTAAGCTATGAGATCTTCTCAATCCTTGAGAATAAGTTCCTCTTCGGCTACGATGACCACAACAAGCTCTGGATCCCCAAGCTAATCGACCCCAACAAGGCTGCGCCCACGCCGGCGAACCTCCTCAACGGCAACGGCCACGTATTAGATTCCTCCGATACTGCCGCCATTTCTTCCATCAAGAACCAGAGGGGAAGAATCTGCATCCTGAGCATCGACGGCGGGGCCATGAGGGGGGTCCTATCCGGGAAGGCTCTTGCCTACCTCGAGCAGGCACTGAAGACCAAGTCTGGCAACCCCGCTGCAAGGATCGCGGACTATTTTGACGTTGCCGCGGGGACTGGCGTCGGGGGCATCTTCACGGCCATGCTCTTCGCCACCAAGGACCACAGCCAACCTATATTCACTGCCGACGACACGTGGCGGATCCTTGCTGACCAAGGGAGGAAGCTCTACCGCGGCTCGTCGCCATCTTCATCGTCCTCCTCAGGGAGTCTCCTACGGCGGATTTTCTGCAGCAAGGGCGGTGGGTCAGGCTCCATTGTGGATGCAGCGATGGAGAGGGCGATGAAAGACGCGTTCACAGACAATGGCCGGAGCCTGACGCTGAAGGACACGCTGAAGCCGGTGCTGATACCCTGCTATGACTTGAGCAGCAGGGCGCCATTCCTGTTCTCGAGGGCAGACGCTCTGGAGACGGACAGCTACGACTTCCGGCTGTGGGAGGTGTGCAGGGCGACGACAGCAGAGCCGGAAAGGATGGGCCCGCTGCTGATAAGGTCGGTGGACGGTCAGACCAGGTGCATGGCAGTGGATGGTGGAGCCGCGATGAGCAACCCGACAGCGGCAGCGATCACACACGTGCTGCACAACAGACAGGAGTTCCCGTTCGTGCGGGGCCTGGAGGACTTGTTGGTCCTGTCGATAGGATCCGGTCAGCTTTTAGAGCCAAGCTACGATTACGAGCAAGTGAAGGGGTGGAAGGCCAAGGACTGGACTGGCCCCATGACCCGGATCTCTGGAGACAGCTCAGCCGACCTCGTTGACCATGCGGTCACCATGGCCTTCGGTCAGTGCCGGAGCACCAATTATGCGAGGATTCAGGTAAAAGAATTTACACCGAGGCAACATTGTGTTCTTCTTTGCAGATTTCTTACTACATGTGAATTTTGATTGAAAGTCCCCATTGCCAAAACAACATAGCGTAGTCACCACCAACCAAAAATGATTTTCTTTCATTTCTTTTCCACGAGTTCTAAGTCTATACTGTGTGCCTAAGTTTCCTTAACTCATTTACGGCCCTTTAGAGACGCAAGAATCGAAGGTTAGGGAGTGGTCCTAAGGTGAGAGAGGTTTAAAAGGGTTTCCCCATTCATGTTAATCAGTGCTGAGATATCGCTGGTAGGGCTGCTGCTGTTATATGGGGTAACACTGCCACATTGCGTCCTGTCAATGCACCTGGACCTGGCCCCGAGATTCCCCCACCATTCCACGCGAATCTCCATATATGGACACCTGATATGCAGAGAAAGGAAGTGGGATCTTATCCAGATTTTGGAATTTTAATTCCCACTTTCTGCAGTAGGGTTTGTGATGATCCTGTTATATCCCTGGATTTCCTTTCCTTATGAATTGGGAAGTAATTGTATGTCATGGAGAAGGAGATCTTTATGATGGCCTGGCATTACTTTACTTCCTTTTTCTGTGTAGTCATCAAACTTCATTTTCGCTTGGTAAAAGTCTAAGATCTAAGAGGTGTTTTATTTTTACTATTGATTCTTTTGAAGTGAATGAGACTTCATATCTGGATACTATAAATTAAATTGTTGACGGAAATTCGGTCTAAAAAATGGCAGGCAAATGGGTCCATGATTGGACGCTGTGGGCCCAACATTGACACCGATGCGAGCCCTGAGAGTGTGATGATGCTGATCAGGATAGCCGAGGAGATGCTGAAGCAGAAGAATGTAGAGTCAGTTCTGTTCGGAGGCAAGAGGATCGCCGAGCAGAGCAACTTGGAGAAGCTCGACTGGTTTGCCGGGGAGCTTGTTCAGGAGCATCAGAGGAGGGTTTGTAGGATTTCTCCCACTGTTACTTTCAGACAAGCTGCCAATCCTGACCACAATTATGCTCATCGGCCCTCGCACAACTGAGACCACCCAAGAAGGGTATAAAGGGTAAGTTTCTTCCTTGTAGTCTATATATTAAATGGTCCAGATATCAGGAACTTATTTGGGCGTAGGCCGACAGACTGCAGCTATAGTGGGTGGCACTGTGATCCTGCATCTGCCTGGAAAAATATGTCGTTGCTAAATTTTTACCTACTGTGAAAGGATTATAGCATTGATATCCTTGTTGGGTGTGCTGTGAAATATTGTTTTTTTTTATGAACTTGATTAATCATGGAGGAGTTTCTGTTAATATTTAATTTCTTAGAAGGAAGTTTAGGGTTCATATCCTATTTCAAGAAAACTCTGTTGATGCATTATAGCTGTGGGACATCGTTGAGACCCCGCTCTGTTGTTCCCTACCGACAGTTGGTCTATCTCCAACACACCGAAGGGGCAATTTAGTCATTTTTGGAGCCACCAGGGCCAAGGGAAGGGGCCAATGAGTGCTGACTGGTGGGGCATTGTGGTCATTTGAGCTCAGGATCAGATGAGTATGGAATCCTGAAGAAAAAGCTCCTCAGGAGTCGGTTTCTCTTGTGATCATGTTCCGTCTGTCCGTTTGGCACTGATTTATATCTCTGTTTTGCCTCTCCTACTGGCTCTTCTCCCAGATTCTCTGCAATTCTGTGCTGTTCTCTTTCCCTCTTGACAATACTAGTTTGTTATGGACGACAAAAGACTGTCGTACCAGAAACATTTTGATTGCTCTCATGAATATTAGGACCACCAAGCACTGGGAGACCCCCAACCCTGTAATTGCATTTTGACTTTTGAGCCTGAAAAACTGCAATCAGTGTTGCAGCACAGGTGTAGGACATGCCTATATTCCATATATATATATATATATTATGTTGAAATCTTCTGTCAGTTGTGGATTACTCCTAGCCAGGGCGATCCAGTGCTGTCCAGCAAGGAAAGTCATAAATGAATAGAAGGACTTGACCAAGGGAGGTTGGTCAAAATTTCCTATGATGATTGAGTTAGTTAGGCTATGTTATATTTTCACCGGATGGTGCAACAGACTAGGAACAGATTGCATCTAGGGAATTCGTCGGTGACAGGATATTAAAACAATATGTATGAACAGATGGACATCTTGGATTTGTCATAGGGACAGACATATAGACCCCAAAAATAAAATGTTGTCATGTCAATTTCTTTTCTTTTCTTTATGGGTTGTAGCTCATTAGAGATGAGAAATGACTCAAAGCTTCAAAATGTCCGATCCTCCTAAGACTCCTAGCAGCAACTAGTCAGGAGCCGAGTTTTAGGGCAATGTTCTGTTGGACTTGGTGCTACCTAGGTGGAACCTACAACATTCAACAGTCACTTGTATGTGTCACATGGTCTGGGGACCTATTCTAATGAAGGTGCCACTTCTTGTGGTTTGCAATGCAGGTCCAGGTCCACGGAAGAAGAGTGCAATTGCATGAAAGGGAAGAGAGAGAAACTAGAAAATAGCTAGCAGCTTTTGCCTTTGAAGGTCATGAAGAAGATGGAACAAGAAGGAGGAGGAGGAGGAGGAGGAATAGGGAGTAGGAAAATGGTAAGAGGAAGGGAAGATCTTTGGTGGGATACTTGGCTCCTATTGGACAGGCGCCGTGGTCTCCACCTCTTCCTCCTTTCTATATTGTCAAGAAAATCCAAACCAAGACAACTAAAAGAGCTTCTTTTTTTTTCTAAAAGGTAAAACAAGTACCTTCTCTGAATCTTTTGGTCTATTCAAATGAGAAACCAAAAAAAAAATAAAGGAGGATTCCACATGTTCTCATTGATTTCTCACAAGGGTTTTTCACCCCCAATCCATCCTACTTGGCAGCCCAGAAGAAACTTCAGACAAGGATTGTTTGTGGGTTTAGAATACTGTCTGTGGGAGTTCTTTTCATATCTTATGATTTCATCTTCTTTCCTTTTTGGGTTTCTCTGGGTTTTTTTTTTCCTTTTGTAACCTCATTGTCCTTTTTAATGATATGCAAGTGGTGAAGGGTTGAAAATGTAGAGTGGGGTACCTTTTGAAGCCACCTACCATGCTCTTCATCTGGCCTACTGATGGGGTCCTCAGGTGTTTGGGAAGTTTCTCCATTACACCGAAAGCCCAAGAGCATCACTCATGCGCCATAGATAGTAACACGCAATCAAAATCGATGCTTCAATGACCCAATATGCAGTGGATAATGAATGAAGCTTCTGCTCAAGTGAAAAACAGAGGGAAGAATTGATGGGGAGAGAAGCAAAATGGGTCCTTCGGTTGTATTTCTTCCTTTGGAATGAATTATTCACTGTGTAACTGTTGCTGAGTCCCACCACCCCCAACCCCCTCTACTGTATTCTTTTTGCTGTCGGCACTGAGTGGGGTCGGAGGCTGTGTCCGTTCTTCTTACTTGGCTGTGGTGGTTGAGTTTGCTTTCTTGTGATCACAATCTGTTTGCCTTTTCTCCTTTCTTATCCTCTATCGATGGCATCGGTATCCATTCCATATGGATCAGTACTACTGTGTACCGCAACGACATCCGTACCGCCGGAGCAGGATATCGAGTACAAAATGGAATGCTATATATCGTGGGGACATCTGGGTACGGCCATTCATCGTGTTGGATGCGACTGATCCGTGTGCATACGTTTACAGTTTTTTTTTAATCGGTAAGATATCTAAGCCGCTCGAGGTCATGTCATCTTCTATATGAGAGGCATATTCATGCTGTGAGGTTTCCGAGAGTGCTTGTAATTTGCTCGACTCGCAGTTGACCAAAAAGATAGTACAGTTATTTCTCTCTATTAGTTTATTACACCGTCTAAAAAAAGTAAATAAATAAATAAGTAATAAATTTTAGTTAATTAAAATAATTTTCAATGTATTAATTTAAATATTATTAATTTTAAAAATTAATAATAATTTACATTTTAATGGATAAATTTTATTCGAGCCTTTTAAATAAGAAATAATAAAAGTGGTTTGAAACCACCTGTCTTACTTAGTTTTAGCCACATGGACGGTCATGAACCTGATGGAGGCATGTGCTTCAGGGGGATGGATGGAAGACGATTCCATTACCCGCAGCAGACGTCGAACCACTCTGACCAATCAATTTGAATCAGGAAAATTGCAAATTGCCACACATAAGGCTTTCCTCTTCCCCTCCCACCCCCACCGCCACCCCCATCCTCTTTTCTTCCTTAATCAATGGTTGCCGAAGAGGAAATACTATAGCAATTTGCGGCCACGGCATCCGACACTTTCCCCTCCTTTTGCCCTGATCAAGTGCGAGCAGTTATCATGCTAAAGTGGGCTTCCCATCACCGGACGTTGATCTCGGTTCGTTGAGGGTCCACACGGGTACGATCACGGGAGAAAAATGTCGAACTGAGTGCACTATAATCGACTTCACAGCCAGAAAAAAAATAAAAATAAAAGGGAAGGAAACGATTGACGTGATATTTACAGTTAAAAGTTGCATCTTCCAGTGCCATGAGTGGAGGTAAAGCTCCCCCACGACGTAAAAGAAGCGTGGTGGATCGAGTCATGACCCATCATTGGATACCCTCTGATGCTTTGTTTCTGGCGAAATGATAGCGTCTAAAGGTCAGCGTACGTATAATCTTCCGGGATCAAGTTGAAAGTTCATCTTGCACCTGTACTAGATTAGATAGGAGAGACTCCAGATCGAGTGATCGGTTTTAAGGGCCCAACAGAATCATGACCAAAAGTCCATACCAGAAATGTATTTCTTTTTACAAAATCCTAAGGTATCTCTCATTCTTAGTATTATTCCTCTTACTTTTCTCTAGCTTCACTTTATTCTTTTAGCTAATTGTTCGATAAGAAATTTATGGGCACCACTGCTATTTCATGATCGGTGTACTCAACGCATCCGAGATTGATCCGTAGTAGGTTTACCTGAATCATGTAAACATAGACAAGATACGAGATCTCTGAAAAAAAAAATCCAATGAATCGATGATAGCAGAAGCACGTAAGTGCTGGATCAAGTAAATGGAATTCATATATCTTATAAATAGCTTATGGTGGACGTAGTTCTTGATAATAATAGAAGCACAAGTGGTGCGATTAGGCTTTTCATTGATGAACCCTCTCTTTCACACCCAGCTGGGTCTCTAATGCTGTGACGTCCGCATATCCTAGCCCCAGAAAAAACAAATATAATAATAATAATAGTGTTGAAAAGAAAAATGTCTGCAATCTGCAGTACAGACGACAGCTCGGTAGAGCACTGACAGTAGAAGATGAGAACATTGAAGCAAGCGGCAGCGTAGTCAAATGGGTTCATTTAGTCTGTTGTACAGCATGATAAGAATTACACGATGGAGCAAAACGATTGGTACAAGCCTGTAGGAAATCCCAAGAAACAAAATGCAAATCACATATGAAGGGATCTTATTGCATACCGAACGCCTAGAGCAGATGTCACGCGTCCCCGGAAACATTGAAGAGGGACGAAAATAAAAACGAGTTTTCTCGCAGCAACCTTCTCTACTCCACACTGGCAACTTCAAAGTCTGGAAGAAAATCATTAAGAGGCGGTACAGGGTCCTGAAGCTTGGGATTGATCCCGAGCAAATAGCCCTGTGCGTATTGTGCCATCAGCTGGTCTATAAGCACCAGAGCTACCATAGCTTCCACCATTGGAACAGCTGCATCATAGGTGAAAAAGGAGGAGGAAATGAAAAGGTCATCCCCACGGTTTCTGGGGCAATCCTAATCGTCAAGAAAGCAAGAAAGTATATGATATTGTGCGCTTAATTGGTCTATGAGAACAAGTGGAAACATCAATCAAGTGANGAAAGGCCTATGCCCAAGAGCTTGTAAGGCAGACCTGACTTAAGTTAGACATTAATGAACTGGAAAATAAGAACCATGGGGAACAATATGTGGTTAAATTTTAAATTATGAGGCATACCTCGGGGAACAACACAAGGATCATGGCGACCACGGGCCAAGAGCTCAATTTCTTTTCTGTCTCTTGTAACTGTGTGTTGCTTCCTCTACAGACATCATATAATCAAATCAGACCTCTATATTGGTGAATTTCAATCTTCATTGATGAATATATTGGCAAAACAAAGTTGAGGGGGAAGGAAGCTCACTGAAATAGTAGCCGTTGGCTTGAAAGCTATTCTCATGTTTATGATTTCTCCATTAGATATTCCTCCCTAGCAAATCCAGGAGAAAAATAAAAATCTTCACAGTGCAACGGTCACAATTTTTACTTTCGAATAGGTACTCATACTATAAGTTATTCTTCTTTTCTTTTGGGAGTAATAAACCGTACATTAAACATAATCACTATACATCTTGAAAAATAAAATAAACAATCAGAGAGAAAGGATACCTGTATCCCACCAGACCGATTTGTCCGGGTCCTCATTCTTCCATTTTCATCCAAGAAGAATTCATCATTGTGCTGACTCCCAGTCAAATTAGTGCCTGCAAATTTTGGTGGGATTCAATGAAAATTACATTTCGAATTTCACACTGAGGGTTTCCTGTTGGATCACAATGCTTCATTAAGTATACAATATGAGTTCTCTCACCTGCAAATCCACTTCCAATTTCAAAGCCCTTTGAAGCCGGTATTGACATGACAGCTTGAGCCAACAGAGCTTCTAATTTATCAAAAACTGGTGAACCAAGGCCCTGACATTGAGTTGAGAGCAGAAGTTTTCATTTAGTACCTAACTTGTATGACATATATTTGGCATGTTCATCCTGCAAACTGTAGGCAGCTTCTGACAAAACAAATAGAGCAGTTAAAAATATCCTTATGGAGTCTTTAGGGCTTTCCCCTCAAAGCGTTTGTTCAGAGAAAGGGTTCTCACACGTGGGCAGTTCTTCACAATGCATGTTACCACGCCCCCAATTGAATCGCCCCTCACACGCACAGCATCAATTGCTGCAATCATCTTTTCAGCATATTCAGGATTTGGACACCTAACAATGTTGCTCTCTATCTGCCAATGTGTAGTAGAGATGATTAATTAGCAGAAAAGAATAGATGATATGAAGAATAAAAGAGGAAGCTTTAGAAGTATGAACAAGCTTTAGAAGATGAGCTGGTGTGGGTTGCAATTTACACAGAAAAAGAGAAAAAGGAAAAATCCAAAGAATGCATTTCATGGCAAATGTACCAGAAAACAAAGATGTCACACAATGCAAAGGAAGAACATTTCCATCACTTGATGTCATGATGTGTATTTATTTTCTCCAAGTGATTGAATAAATTATTTGTTCCCTTTCTCAGTTTTCATACATACAATAGCAGCACTTATCACAAATCATTAGTTTGATATACAAAAATACCTGATCAGATGTTAGAGATTTGTAATCTACTAATTCTTCTGGAATTTCAACCTCATGGACTTTAGAAACAAAACTCAACACCTGAAATCGGAAAAATTACATGGAAAATGGAGAGTAAGAAGCTAACAAGATAATGTGATCCAAAGTAAGCCACAGCAGACCAGCATAGACAGAAGTAACACCTCCGTTCCTGCAACTTTCTTGAGGATTTTCTTAGCTATAGCCCCGGCTGCAACCCTTCCAATTGTTTCTCTGGCTGAAGATCTGCCACCTCCCTGAAATCATGTGAATGATTCACAATCTATGCATTTTCACTATATTTTTTAAAGCACCATACTTTATGGAGTTTCCTAATTCAAAAAACTGTACCTCCACTGATCTGACACCGTACTTAAAGTCATAAGTTGCATCAGCATGAGAAGGCCGATAGGCTAGAGACATCTCACTGTAATCCTGAAATTTGATGGAGCAAATTATAAAACAAGGGGATAACTTTATGCTTGCAACTGATAGTGAAACTCAGAAGACATAACAACCAACTTCCCTTCATTAAAAAGAGAACTTGTCAAGACCACTTCTTCGTGCCTCAATGAATTTTTAGAAATTAGAATAACCAAATAACTACCACAAAGCTTCAAAAAACTCTGAGTAGGTCAGCTTATAGACTTATAGAACATTGCACTATAAAACAAAGGTGAGTGTTTTCTATCATCTGCTGTCTTATTTCCTTTTCTAGACTAAACAAATGCAAGATGTTTTCTTTATGACTCTCTGCAACAGCTCTTTCAACATAAATTGATCCAGCACCTAGAAAAATAAATACTCACATGGCCCCTCTGATCAGTATTTGGTACAGAAATCATGATTGGTGTTCCAGTTGTCGTCCCTGCAAAACATGACATGTGAGAAGATAATTGGAGCAATTATTAACCTAAGCAAGCACTTTAGAAGGAAGTTCTCCACATGTTCTAAACAAATATCTACCATTAGATACTCCTGAATATATCTTGCATGTATCAGTCTCTTTCCTGGGGGTAGTGATTCGGCTCTGACCTGGTCTCCTGAAAGGCATACGGAAGAAAATGCAGTAATGAGAAGAAGAGTAGTGGACATGGAATAATAGCATTGAGTTGTCTAATGAACCGATAATCAGCTTCACTGAAACTGGCTATCTGCAAATATAATAAACACAATCCACTCAAATCAGAATATGAGTATGATTGAAGCATATGGTTATACTGAAGTACCTTCTGTCAAGATCACCTTGAATATCAGCCTCACAGAGGGGCAACCGTGGGGGGCATCCATCAACTATACAACCAACACCTCCTCCATGAGATTCTCCAAATGTAGTAACACGAAATATTGTTCCAAAGGAATTTCCAGATGCATGTATCTCTGTGACCATACAAAGGACAATTATCAAACAGTCAAATCCAGGTGAAAACTTTTCAAAGTAAAACTGACTTATGAGAAGCTCCGTTTCTATAATCATCCATTTGATATATAGACCTAAACTCTGGTAGAAAACTGATATCCGAATTTGGATGGCTGCAAACACGACCCAAGCTAGACGGCCAATATAATGTCAGTTACATAGTCAAAATTCATACATGTACAAGTGCTGAGGAAGAACAATGCTTAAATTCTAGCCACTCGAGGTGGTATCTTATTACAAATCACAAGCCCTGCAGTCTCTACCAGATACCATCATAGCTCAATATGTTTTCTAGGTCAAGGTGCTCTTGAAACACATCACATAACAAGGCGCACCTCAGTATCAAGACCTTGTAAAAGCATGCAGTCCACAATAAATTACAAGATATACATGGTAACCAGATGACATCGTCAATCTCTTTTATACATATGTGTGTGTGTGTGTGTGTGTGTGTGTGTGTTAGTGTGATCCTTGAACTAAACCACAAGCATGTTCCTGACAAGTTTTCTGATNTAGTGTGATCCTTGAACTGAACCACAAGCATGTTCCTGACAAGTTTTCTGATTACAAACTTCAGAGACTCGGCTGCTTCAGAGATGCAACCCATCATTCAATCATATATAAAGTGCAACATAGCTGCCTATGAACATGTGAAATCACAGCAATACCCTGTATAGTCGAACCAAATTAACCATAAAATACCTAAAAATGCTAACTTCAGCAACGTAGAATCCGAATCTGACACCAAGCGGCACCATCTAGAAAATGCTAAAATGTTATAGGATGTTCGACTACAATTATCTTCCTTAACTGCACAATTCAGGTTCCTCAAATCCACGCAATTCCAATAATAACAATCTAATTAACTAGTAGCTGAAAAGGAAGCGAAGCAAGTAAATAGAGTTTTAAGTCGAATATAAAGTGTAGTAGCAAATTCCAATAGAAAACGATCGAGCGAGCGAGAGAGAGATGCTCACGGAGCTTGCGGGGAACCCGGGAGCGGATCGAGATTTGAACGGAGGGGGTCCGGAGATCGGAGGGGAGGCGACCCAAGCCGGAGAATATATCGGATCGGGAGGCTCCGATGGACTTCACGGTTGAAGAAGACGCCATTGGAAGTTCCTCCTCTCCCCCCCGCTGCAACGCAATCCCAGACGATCAAGACGGAGGAGAAGATATAGAGATGGAGGGGTTGGTGAGACGAGAGGAGAGTCGGTGGAGTTCGGTGGGTGTTTCAGAGAACAACTCATTCGACTGCGCTGCTCTCCCTTTCGCTTCCCCTCCCTACCTACCACCATTTTCTGTAAAAGAATAAAATAAATAAACAAAGAATATGGCGAAAAAGGCAGTAATAAATAAACTCAATTAATTCAAAATTTAATAATTTATTAAATAGTAAAGTTTTTCTAATTAAGAGAAGGATGAGAGATATTTTTTTATTTTTTATTATATAAGGTTAGTGATGAACTTTATAAAATGATTAAAAAATAATTATTATCCATGTTATTATTGAAGGGAACGAAATGAATTAGATGCAGTTTTTCTTCCATTCCAAAATTGCCCGGGCACAACAAAGCCCTAGAAAATGAGGACCGTTAGATGAAAGGTTAAAACAGTAATTTGAAGCCACGAATTCCACAACCCCCGGTCTCGGTCAACTTTGATCAACAAAGCATGGCGACGGCAGCCGGTTATTATTACTATTATATCTTCATTCTGGGTTTTCCCAAGTCTTAAAAAGAGTTCTAATTGTTGATAGATTGACTTAAGTAAATTCGAACAAGTTATAATCCCTTAAATTGTCTTTAGGCGGTGTCGATTGCTACTAAATCTACCATTTATCAGCGATTTCATCCGAACACTGTTCGAATCAATATGAAGGGTGCTTTCAGAAGGTGGCATTTGGTGGGCACGTGGGCTCTGGTCCAGGCCATTTTAACAGCCCAAAAGGCAACTGATCTAAGCCCATAAGACAGCCTCATTATCATGAGGCCCAACAAACAAGCATGTTCGACCCAACGAGGGCCCCAAGTCAAGTTGTACAGCGAGCTACCCCCTCACCGGATCACGGTCTCCAGTCTCCTTTCGGTGCTGCCCTAACCTGAGCATCTGGGACGGTCTCGGATGCCAGCCTAAGGTCGTTTCTTAGGTGTCAGAAAAAGTTTCCGGGCTTGGGAAATCGTTCCTTCTGTACTCATACGATTCAGTTTGACTTCGATAGTTAAGCGTCATCTCTGTATTAGTGAACGTATGAGATAACCTGCTCGATACGAACTCACAATATGCACAACGTATAACACTTCTTTTTTTTTTTTTGCAAGCGTGATAGTTGTTCACTTGTCTTAACTGCATTACATGACGAATCGTTTTGACTTCGTTGTGGGTCTCGGATCCCATCCCAATCAGGGATCGTGCCCGCGATGGGAAAACAGGGGCTGTATCAGATCCATAGAACAATTTGGTTACTCAGATATAAGGGGAATTGGATCCTTTTCCGAGTTTGAAAGCAAGGTACGACAACCTGAAGCAGCACAGTATGTCCGAAATTGACTGGGGTTTGGTCGCCAGTCCATACAAGTCCATCATTTTTTCTACATTATTAACTTGAGAAAAAAAAAGGGGAAATGAAAATGAAATTATAAGGGAAAAGACCGGTTTCTCGTCACTGTCGATCCCCATAGCCATGGATGGAGAATGTTCATAGGCTGGAATCTAAGCTTTAAAAAGCGAGCCTTTGCTACGATTCGCAAACGATAGGGCGATGCCAGGACAGAATATGTAATGCGTTAGTTTCATGGTTGGGAGCATATGGCTATTTTGAATACATTTTTCTCTCAAGCTCTCATATTTCAATAATAGCTTATCCACGAATATAAGTGTAGGTCACCTAAAATGGTCAATTCCCAGGTATGGCAATGGCTTGTATACTTTGGTAAAGATCCGAAGAGTTTTCTAACTCACAATTGATTAATAAGCTTGTTAATTAGGCTGTAAGCCATCACTTTGAACCTGCCAAGTGCCAAGGGCATCGAATTGAGACGGGAAGGGGGTGCTTTTGAAATCAAAGTATAAATGGTAGTGCACGAAAAAACATGGCAGACCCTGGAAAATGCCCGGCGAGAGAGACAGGCGTGACTGAGAAACGGGTCTTTTGAGAGAAGACTGATGTAGGAAAACAATAGCAAATGGGGCAGGCAGTGCCCTAAATTTCAAAAGAACCAGGGTTTCGTTTGTAACTTCGATGTTGTCAGAATCGAAACGTTAAATCTGCCCTAAACTTTAAAGCTCCAATATGTTCCTCCCTTTCTGCAAAATTTTCTAATCAAATATACGGTAAGCATGCATTGATTGATATATTTAGCTATGCATATCCATAATCAAAAGAACAATAAGACCAACCAAAATGAGAAAATGAGATTAGAGTGTACCTTGGAACCGCTCAATATGATATCTGGAATTCATTAGGCTGTCGCCCCTTCAGACTTGCACCGGCCATCATATTAAGATAAATCGGTGAAGAAGCTGCTAATTGCGACGAAATAGANCGTCACCCCTTCAGACTTGAACTGGCCATCATATTAAGATAAACCGGTGAAGAAGCTGCTAATTGCGACGAAATAGATTATATTACACGGGCAATGGTATTTTCTTTTTCTAGTAAACACATTCTTATGGTTGAACATACGAATGTTTACGGATCAATATTGAAAGCCATGATCAAAGAGATGGATTACGCCTTGCGGTAGAAATGATGAAGATCTTGTTTATATGGACCAATTTCATTAACCCGAGCCCCTCATAGAACTGCATGAAGTCGACGCTGATGGTGATGTTAGTGATGTAAATCAACATTGATCATCAGCATAAACGTTTGAGGTAATCAATGTACGTGCAGATCAAAGAATGAAACAAACATTTTCACATATGGTAATAAGTACGAAGCAAAGATGAGGACAGAGAAAATATGTCGGCCGAGCATCGATAAGCGCGCTCTTCATAGGGTAGTAGGAAGGATGAGTAATAGAATCAACCTAATCTTCCATGGATATTTCTCTTCACCAAGTACAGCCATAGAAGAAGAGTACAAACATACGAGCTACTTGCATATATATATATGTATGTATATAGTCAGATAACCACTAAGGATGTTGGTGTCCGATCGACACATACGATACACANGATAACCACTAAGTATGTTGGTGTCCGATCGACACATACGATACACAAGTACGAGAGATAATCATTTCAATACTCACTATTCTTTATTACATGGCGGTACAGTTTCTGTCGGATGTTGGATGTGCACAACACGATTGACTTGGGTGGATGTTGGATGTGGCTGTCTTGATTTTCGCAAGAATTTTTCGGAAGTTATGAAATCCCCAGGGAGATCATCACGGCGCCGAGCTGCGAGCTTGATCCTCTCCGCTTCCAATCACTGGAAATCCAGGTTCCCCCTTCAACAATCAAAGCCGCAGTATATATGCATGAACATGGTCGTGTAATTATTCAGTTATACCACACAAATAAGAAAGAAATGAAATTTGAGAGACAGAGATATAGCCATTGAAGCAAGTACAAAGGAAACAGAAAAAAAACGAAGAAAACTCAACAACTTAAACGTCTTTAGTCATTTCGGGTATTCACAGAAGTTCTTGTTTATATTAATGTATACACGTCTTTTGTAATAAAAAAAAGGGACAGTCAACGAGGAATCGAGAGATTGTCTGTTAAGCCTATGTGAAAGGCTCTCTCCTATCCGACTTATATACAGAGAGAGAGAGACAGGAGGGGGGTGGGGCGCGGTAGTGGGGGAGAGGGGATTATGAATTAAGATAATAATGGTCACTGTATTGGAAGAACATGTGTGAATATATGCTTGGCTCCTCATACGCCATCCGCGGAGGCCGTCGATTCTCCGATGAGCTCTGCAAATGGCATACAGGGAGCCAGGCACATACTACATACTGTGCTCGAGCAATACATATGGATGTATTCAAAACTACATGAATACATACATAAGCATCTAGGTGTTTCTAGTTTCTAGTGAAAACAAAACAAAAAAAAAACAATCGTTGTAATGCAATAATTGAGAAACAAATGTTCATTGCCCCAGCAATGTCTAGTATGCGTGAGATTATGATCAGCAGAAAGCTGAGATGAGAAAAGATGTCCCTATAGAGGGAGGATCTATTATTAGATCTTATAGGAGGAGAAATGGAAATCAACCCAAAACAATTAGGTTTCTTTTTGGTGGCCACAAGATCAGAGAACTCTCAGTGAGGACATGGAAGGCTCCGGCCGGACAAGGGCTAGCTGTGGGGCTCAGAATCAAGAACTGGGTTTCAATATTGAAGAAACCCCTTCTGAAGTGACAAAATGGAGAAGAGGACGGACGCCATAACCCTCCTTTTTAGCAGGCAATTCAGCTGATAATTTGTTCATCCGAGAAGATAACGAAGGAGGAGGAGGAGGAGGGGGAGGAGAGGATATTGTGAAGGGGCTCCAATTTGTTGCATCTTCCAACAGGCTCGCCTCTAAATATAGAGACCATGTGAGGGTGTGGGGGTTAAGCTGCAGAGCTTCAAGCTTATGGTTTATGAGATGTCACTGTCTCTAGGGGGTCGTAAAGCTAAAGAGGTTTTGCTTTTCCTCACTCTGAGCCTCACTTTGTCTCAAAGTGCTTGGAAACACTTGGATTCTCTTCTCCCCTTTTCCTCCCTTACTACGATATCCCCACATTCCCTTTCCTTTTTTTTTTTCAGCAATCGAAAAGGCCCCCCACAAGCTTACAAGGAGGATATGGAGATTTTCACTGATAAAAATTAAACCGGAATATATCTTTTAATTTGTTTTGATTTATTTTTGTTAAAAATAAGGATTAAAGGTGTATGAACAAATAAAAGATGAATAAATTAATTTACAAGATAAAGCAGGTGTACATACATATTTAATACATGCTCCATGTCCATAATTTTTTTCCCCTTCCACCTCCTGTCTATTTAATTATTTAGTTTTACTTTTTTAATTTCACGTCACTTTGCTTTCTCTTCTTTGATCCTTGAGACCCCACATTTTTTAGAATATATTTTTTAGATTAAATAATCTAATTTTTCATCGAATTTTAGAATCAGTGGGGTCGTAATTGTTTTTGCACGCCACCATATTTTACCGTAATGACTTTGCGGCCCCGCCTCTTAGTCTTCAAAATCCCCCATTTAACCTTTCGTTTAGAGAGAGAGAGAGAGAGAGAGAGAGAGAGGGGGGAGAGGGAGAGGAGAGGGGTATTATAGTACATATGCATTGATTTTATATAACATTAAACCTTTGGTATCATATTGATAAATGCTTACCCAACCATTCAAGACACTTACCAAACACAATAATTCTAAATTACAATTCATTTAACTCATAAAAAAAACTTTCAATATAATTTAATTTTACACTGTAATTTAACAATAGAGCAAACCGAACATTTACAAACAAAAAATCGATATAATTTTTCATATCTCACTCATGATAAGTTGCCAAGGCAAGGCAAGGCAAAGATACGTAGGCTCCAATTCTGTGCCTCAAAATGTATAATAAGTACAAAAGCATGCACTTTGCTACCTAAACCCTATACTTATATAATCTGCCTATCATTGCAATCGGAACTATCATAGCTGTCATTCTCCTTATAGAATAAATTGGGACTAATTCATGCATGTTCAAATACTAATTTTTTTTCTATTTATAAAATTTATATATAAGATATTATGTTAAAATAAAAGGGTTGCCATTAAATTATATCAACCCCACCCGTCTTGGGTAAACTATCTTCATCAAATTCTTCCACCAACTTGCCCCAACAGCGTCAGAAATTTTAGGTTAGTTTAGTGTGAAATTTTCTTGAAATGCTAAATTTTATTATTATTTTGAAAAAAAATGTAATTTCCAGGAAGGGTGCCTCTATATGAAAATGAATAAACTAATTAGCCTCTTCAATAAATTGAAACGGTGGAACAACTCTTTCTCTATTTTAATTTTGAATCTTCATAAAATAATAAAATTTATAATTGAGATCTATTATGAATTAATTTATCCTATTTAAATTTATATTAGTGGTGGCCGATTGTAATATTAAATAATATTACCGGCGACAGAAAAAGGAATTAATTGGTCCAAGGGGGGCCGGCCCTTACGGTCTCTGTGTCTCTGTGTCTCGTGTGTATATCTATGTCTCTTACTCTTCCTCCTGCTGTCGGAATGGTCAGTCGTGGTCACTCATCTCTCCCATAGCCAATACGATCCCGAGCATCTTGATGTACAGCTAGGGTTTCCTCTTGTGTACGATATTGGGCTCCACATGAATGAAGTTACGAATCATTTGCAGCGAGAGACCTCAGTTAAACCCTAGGGTTATTCTCTTTGGATTGCCAGCCTCTTCGTAACAAAATTTCTAGATCAATGGCATCCTTTGCAGTCGAGAGAAACAACCGAAAATAGTATAGCTGGGGCTAGTTTGGGACATTTTAAAGATCTCCAAGGGCATCCTTGAGACGAAACTAAACTTAGGGGAGTTTTCAGATTGCCCGGGAAATTACCTAGGACAGCAAGCAGGATTTAATCTTCTCATGATTATAATAATAGCAAATATAGCACGCGCTAGCTACACTACATGGCTCAACCCGACCTAATTATGACCCTTCTCTCAGGGGATGGAAAATGACCGAAATAGTGATTTTAGCAAAGTCTAATAATTATCTATAAGCCCGTCTATTTAAAAAAAAAGATTATAGAAAGGGAGAAAAAAGAGGGGGTTTTCATTATCTCAAAAGTCAAAAAAGGCAAAAGATTCAGAGAGAGGAAAAGTGCATCATCCATCCACCAACCATGCATTCTCTTTAAGGAGAAGTTATAATTGACTCGGATTTGATGGGGTCGATTTTGAAATTTTTGATTTACAATACTGATTTTTGCAAGTCGCATGTGTCCTCATCCTCCCCCTTCCAAATTCAGTGGGAGGGAGACCCGTAAACCTCCTCACAGTTTAATCCAATTTTATATTTTTCCACTATCACCATAATTTCTTTCTATAAATGATTATGATTCCAACAGTGTGGTATATGCATGGTGATGATTGCGGTCCACTTTTCAAAAGGACGCCTCTTTTTGTCAGGACTTAAAGGAACCGTATGCAATTTTCTCTATCTTTCAAATCAAAGTATTTATACAAATGGGGGGCGTTTTTAATGCAATCCTACTTGGAGCGTGCATAAAGCAGACCCTCACCAAGGGGGTGGAGATCTGAATGCTAAACCACGATCACTATTCTCTCGAGATTTAGTTATGCTCAATATTTCATGAAAGGCACCCCTCAGATGGTAGGTACATGGCAGTGATCCATCCGTGTGAAAGAGAAATAACGATTTCTTCTTCTTCTTCTTTAATTTTTTTTTTACCCTCAGGGTCCCCTATGAGATCTTATCAGAGACCTACGTGGGGACCTTTGTGGACCATATATATCTTATAATATGCGTTCATGTCGAGGACGAGGCATACGTCTCGTTGGAAATTAATGAAGGGTGCTCTTCGGAGAGCGGTGAAAACGATTTTCTGCCCCGAAACATAATAGTGTTGTTGGCCGGTCGGGGCCCCCACCCCCCACTATGAGTTAAAATTAAATTTAGGAAATAAAATAATAATAATAATTGTGAAAGTAAAGGAATAAATAAAAGAAATGTGGATGCTTGCTTGCCACCTATTTCTTGCCTCAAGCTGATATCACGCGAAAACTCCAAAGAAGCAAATTACATCAATGTTGTTATGGTATATATGTATCCAAGATACTGCATGCGAACCGGTCCAAGGTGGGTTAAGCGCCCGTGCACGTCTTGTCTTGATTGTATGTAGTCACACTTTTGGATCACACCTTATACATACATATATATATATATATATATCTATGTATGGTCATGCGAGTATTCACAATTTGATCACGTGATCAGCCCTGAGGGTACTCTGGATTGAATGCGAGAGGACATATGCTGTCGTCGAATGAGTCCATAACAATTTTTTGCTTTGAAAAGTGTATGAAAATTGTCTTACTACTCGAATTTTATCCTATGTGTGAGCAGGAGGGGGTAGTCAACATTTTGTCCAATTGTGATCATCACTATGCCCATTCTTATGATCACAGAAAAATGTCCAGGAAGATAGGGTTATAGAGAGCTTTATTAATGAAAATTAAGCTCACAAATTTTCTACTTTAGATCGAAGGTAATTACCGACCGTATTAAACTGAGTTCATCGGGCAGGTTTTTAAATGCGTGAAATGAAGGGAATGGTTTTTTTTCTTTTTTTATCTTTTTCCTTTCAAAATGTTTGAGTGATTTATTTTATTTTAATTTAATTTATTATGATGATTAGTTTAACATGTAGACTTTGTTCAAAGTCGAATCTCACTTTTTCCCTTTCAAAAAAGCAGAAGCCCACCACCCACAAAGGACAGACAGGCTCACTGAACATCAAGTTTAGAGCTAGTAGGCAATACAGAATGCATCGTAATTAGCTAAAAGGGAGGATGCACCTAACTTTACTCAGTGATGATTTATTATAATTTTTTTAATATTCAGTGATGTGTATTTAGAAAAGTGAGTGAAATATCATCATATAGATGGATTTTATGTGAGTTCGGCGTCTCCCCGCTCGATTTTACTTAATATTGACTTTACCGTGCATTGCAATGTTTAGTACGCTAGGTCAAGTTTGTTAGATAAATCTCATACTGCAACATCTCAGTAAATCAATCAACCCACTCAGTTCTCGGTTAAAAAAAATAGTCTATAATCCTTAGAAAAAAAATGAACAAATTAAAGAATGAGAGGTAAAAGAGCGTAATCAAGAACATGAACCATTGATAAAAATAGAATTCATATTTTTTAGATAAATAAAAGATATTAATATATTACATTAAATCTCATTTGTATCACGTTACAAAGTTCTAGGTATAGTTAGTTTGAGACATTGAGTACTGTCCTTGTTAGGCTTAAATGGAGACTCCACATTCCCAGCAGAGAATTTTAGAAAATCGTGAGGAATTAGAAAACAGTCTCTTTTTACATACTTGTCACGCACATAAGAACAGCCCCCAAAAGGTTAAACCGTGTGAGAACAACTCGCTCGTGTGTTGCCCACAGGAAACCTCAAGAATGCCAACTGCTTGGTCGAGTTGTTCGGTTCAGTATCCTTTTCACTTATAAAAGTTATCGAGTTGCAAATTCTACAAACAAGAAAAATCAAGGTACTCCTCAATTTAATCTGGTCGGCCAGTCTCAAATATAGTTTAGTCAAAGTTATATTTATTTTTAAGTCGTTGGTAGTGCACATAAAAGATCATTGAACAAAAAATTTGGGAGTTACTATGCTTGTCCGAGTACTAATCATGCGTAAATCGTCGCGGGGATTATACATTTGGTTTGACAATATGGGTTTCTAGTGTAAGAGTTGTTGCCTTGTTACTTCATTGAGCAGTAAAGTGAGTTGGGATACTGCTAAAAGAAGGTTAATTTCACACATATATATATATATATGTGAATATGTATATATATATATGATCTGAGAGTCAACTTTTGCACCATCTTACTGAATTGATCGTGAAGAGTAAAGACTTAGATGATGCCTGTGCATCTAAGATCAAAAGTATCAAAAAGGGGGATGGTGTTCCTACTGTTACACTGACAGAGAGGTCATGTGTATGATTTCCAACTGTACGACTCGTGATCATTAACTTCCCTGTATCCCTTTTAGCACATGAATCTTATTTTATATATTACTAAAAAAAAATTAAGTACTCTTATTATTATTATTATTATTATTATATACCATTAGTTTAAAATATGATAGTAAGAGTGAAGAAATGATAAAGAAATATAAAAAATCTTATAATGAGAATTGAATTTAAAAATTTTTAATAATTAAGTATAAGTTAGTGTCGTTTTATTTAATCCCTTTTCCTAAAATCGAGTACTTTTAGTACATGCATACATACATATGTTAATACTACATATATATATATATTATACATGTGGATCCAAGCAAATTGTGCGACAAAATCAAAGGGAGATCTCGCAAAGCATAACTTGGCATCATATCAGAATAGAGAGATAGTGGGGGAATGGCAGTCAAAAAGGTGGTGGTTGAAGATGGGGTGGGGTTAGGGGGTGGTGGAGAGAGACCAACAGCTCCGCCAGGTACCTCCCCCGTCTTTGAAAAGGCTACTGAGGCTTCCCTATATTCTCCTCTGTGCATTCTGTAGAAAAAAATGCAGAGCCAGAAATAATTGATAAGGTCAAATCATACCCACCAGAACAGTGTGGAGTATATGTGTGGTCCTGGTTAAAAGAAACCCTAAATGGGGCAAATACACTAAATTAGGGTTTCCTTTTCTACCTGGGACTTTATCGTATAAAGATTTGGCAGGAACGGGTGTGAGAATCTCTCCATCCCTCTCCTTCACTCCGTGTCGGATCATGCACTGTGTATGCAAATAATATATCAGTATGCGGTTACCGTTTCTTTCTTCGAGTGCGCTGGGCTATGCCCGTAAATACCGACATTCATCTCTCCTATATTCCAAAGATTCTCTCTCGTCTTCTTGAGTAGCAGCCTCAGTGACAGCACCAGAGTAGACAGCTTATAGACTTTCTATTCTGAACTTGGTCCGTTGAACGTTGAGTTGGACTCTCCCTTCCATCCTCAGACCTAATGATTAGGTAGGAATTCTGGACTTTTGGGCTTGCTGCACAAACCCAATTCCATAACAGTTTATATTATAGCATTCTATCATTAATAAAAATGATTCGTGTGTATATATATATATATATATCTCTCTCTAATCTTATTTAATTCAGACAATTGTGTGTTGCTGCTGCCTATTTCCTCTCCCTGAAAGAAAATTTTGAACTCAACTCCTTCTCAAATCATTCAAATGCCACGTACATAGTCATATCCCTACTTAAAAAATTCTTACTCACAGAGAAAAAGAGGTGGGTGTAATTACCGTTATCCGTTGAAACAAAGAGGCACATAGTTTTATCTTTCTATCCGTGAAATTTTAAGAGATTTATTTTCTTCTTTGTCACATCCGTGCAGGTTATCGGATTCCTTTAACCAATAATGGAAAAAGGAAAAGGAAAAAAAAAAAGAACTTCTTGGAGACCTCGATAGGGAAAACAGTTTTCCTGTAAGCACAATAAATACATCGAGGAAGCAAGAACAGAGTCTACTCCCTGACTCGAGTGAGAACATTGAGGGTGATTGGATCATTATAAACATTGATGCTACTTTCTCTGGTGGCAGGGCTGCTATGCTGGAATTGCCACACATAAATCAGGCCATCTACTGCAATGGTATCGAAAGGATATTGCTTAATCGGCCAGTCAAGCTGAAGCCAAAGCAATACACACAACTCTGAACCTGACCAAAAAACAAAAAAACAACAAAAAATGGAGGAATTTGCTATTCTAACTGATTGCCCTTTGATTGCTGATATAGTTTGAATGTTTTTGAGAACT
>CXYZ01007957.1:1152504-1246001 GCA_900006705.1 Sonneratia caseolaris
TTTTATTTAATATAATAATTATATTAATAAATTTTGTTATAAATTATATTCAAATTATAATATTATATAAATTTATTAGTAATATTATATTATTTATTAAATATACGGTTGAACCAATGGACCAATACTTATACCGATTTTCGGTCCGATTCAATTTTAAAAACTATGATTTAAAGTTTATATATTTGAGGATTTATTAATAATATATTTATTATTTGATTTTATGCTGCATCTTTGTGATGCCTTTTTCTTTTTTTCCTCCATAGAATTTGAATTTTGACGTACAACAGACGTCAAATTACGTTCTCAACAGCAACAGTTACAAGTCACAGCGCCATGCTCCCCCTTCATGTTATTTTTCTCCAGTTCGTTCAAACAGGGCCATCGAGTTGATCCGAATCCAAGGATTAGACCTTAAACTAAACAGAAACAGCTGTGCTGAGTTCACTTCATCGACTTGAAGACCGAGCCAAGGGTTTTCCTCTACCCCACTTTGATGATTCTGCCCCGAATTTCCTTTTTCTTTCACTACTTACCATATGACGGCTATTCCATCACTTCAAGCCCCTGAAATGTGTTTCATGGTCAGCAGACCTGAATCATTGGATCTGATCACAAACTAAAGAGAAGGAAAAAAAACAGAGAGAGAGAGAGAGAGAGAGAGAGGGGAAAAAGTGATCAGCAAAGGAAAATTCAAGTCCACAATCAACTCCTCCAAAAAGGGTTTCGCTTTTTTTTTTTTAATCTCTCCAGTTGTCTCTTAACTTGACCCACAATCGGTTCTTACATCAATCAATCGACCTTCCCTGTTGGAGGATAAGTTCCACAGTGTTTCCATGAATGAATCACTTTATCTAGAGTGTCACACGGGCAGGCAGGCAGGCGTACCCATTCAGTCGATGAATTCTTGACACTTCCACGGCGAAGCCCTTCATTCACGGCGGACTGTTCAGCAATTAATGACCACTTACAGTTGCTGGTGACGATTGTTTCTTATTTTAATGGCTGAAAGGGTTGTTAGTTGAAAGTGATTTGGTGCGTACTGCAGTTGTTTAATTATGTGGCTGCTGAATAAAAATTATTGCAAAGTTAGGTTGTCATATACAAGGAGGTTGATGGGACGGCCTTTCTTATAATACCGACTTTCGGCTACAAGATAGGCAATGGGCCCGTTAGAGGAGGGGGAACCGAGGAATCCCAGCGATAAGAAAAGAACTCAGGTCCGGATCTAGGGAAGTAAGAGACTGTGGTACACATTTATTTGTGATGGAAAGATTTAGCCAGTTAATTCAGTTCATTTTGGTTTTGCTCTGATGCACTTGCATCATGTTCTCTAGCTGAGATACCGGCTGGAGAAGTGGCTGGTTCTCGCCGAATAGGCTGCTTTGATGCAGTTATGATAACTATGATACAACTACTAACAGGCTTCATTGCTTAAGAGTATTGGTATCAGAGAGCACAGTAGTCTTCCGTCGGTAACTTTTGGGGCTGATATACCTTACAGATGGATTTCTGATGCTACTGGGCTGGGAAATGTCGCACCAGCCTGCCGTAAAGCTCCTACTGACCATTATTTGACCATATGGGAAGATCGATATCTCAGGGTTATCAAATGCATCTGGTCATGCTGAGCTCTGTTGAGTTTCCTTTGCGATTAGCCTCATTGATTTTGCTGTGGCTTGCTATTGGGCTATCTGAACTTCTTGGTAGCATATATAGTTCGGTCCTTTATCTCACTCCCAAAAGATACCTATCAGCACATGATGTTCTTGTTTGACATTTGCTGACTGGTCTGTCCTTGTCCAAGTGGAATGGCGTAGAATATAATCAGGAAGTTGAGCAACCCCGGTGAAGAAGACTGATCTGAGTAATTTTGCATGGAAAAATCTGCAGCTGTTGGCTGCAACATTTTGCTTTGTACTTAGAGTAAATTAAGACTTTCCAGTGATGGCTAAACAAAACAATGTACCATCCCTTAGCTTGGTATTCAAATAACATAAGTCAGATAAGTCATTACAAACTTTTGATTGAGATTCTGTGATTCGCCATGTAAAGAACCTTGGGCTTTATACATGTAATGCAGTAGTTAGCACAGTAACGTTAAAAAATTTTGATTCTTCCATCTGCTTTGTTACATATTTGTTTATGCTCCTAGCTTTCAAAAGAAGTCAGTGATAACGGCTCTTACCAGGGCAAAATGTCTGAAAATTGCCTTGATGCTATGGTACGAATCTAATGAGAATCAAAATCTCCAGTGGCAAATCTGCCATGGCCACAGCTACAGCAGAAGGCACGGGAGAGGGCCTGATCTTGCTCAGACTGGCGACTGCAAGGCCACTCGAGGCCTTTTCAAGCCTCTGTCAAAGGAAAGATTGGTTGCTTCTTCAGGTTCGTAACATCATGCTCAATAAATTAGGATCTCTTCATGGAGAAAATTTCTAGTGCTTCAAACCAGTGAACGTAAAGAACAGAAAAGTCTTAAACTATATGAAGCTGTAAAAGTTGAATGCCTCTAAAGATTGTGCGATGGCAGCTGGTGCTCTGTTCTGTATATGCCATATTCAAAGCAGGAGATCCAAGGTACAACCAACATTCAAAGTTAGCAAACTCTTGGAGATTCTGCCGGAGTCCCGATCAATTGTCTGTTTCCCTAGTTCCCTTCCCGAATGTGAACTCCGACAAAGTTACATCAATGATGTGCTGAGTGCCAGTCCTCTGGAGCTCGACAGTCCCCGGGGTTGGGTGCAGATCCTGCTCATCTGGCTCCATGACATTGGAGTTCCTGTTCCGGTGGGAGTCATCAACCTCATAATGACTGTGAGGTGAAGGTGAATACGAACCGACTGTCAATGCCCATTGCTCAGACGGGACACGGGAGCCATCTGGGGCCATGGGGCTGTCGAGACTATGCTGCTGGTAGCTGCGGAGGAGGTGGATGGGAGAGGTGCCGTGCTCTGGAGTGGCTGGTCGGCTCGAGAATGTTGTCACTGAGTTACTGTGCTTGTTCTCCTTGGTATTTCTCCTTGCGGTATTGTGCCAATGCTTCAATGCCTTGGCCACTCGGTCGTTGAAGATGGTCGGCCTCATTGTCGAGCCCATCTGCACAAATCAAAGAGTAGGATAATGTATTCATATACAGTTCATTCCACAGTCCCCCACAGGCAGACTAAAAGCTTGGACATATAAATGTAGACTGAACCGAAACAGCGGGGACACAGAGACCAGAAGCTGGAACAGTTTTTTCAGTACCAAATTATTTAAAATTTTGCACGTTTTAACTAATCAATGTTGAAGAAACCGAGTTAATAGCTGACCTGCGTCACTAGAGCATATAAGGGCAGAGTTGAATAGCTGCACACCACCTGTATGATGACCCTGAACAAATTTTCCAAACATACCAATTCTCCATCAGCGCAGTATCAAAAATCTTGACCAACTGCCTTAGTGTTTATGATCGACTGAAAGCCTTACCCCATTGATATTCTAATGATGATTTCTTCGAGCTTGTGGTGGAAGCAGTTCCTTAGGCCGAACTCATACTGGAAAGCAGAAGTAATTCAATTACTAAGCTAGAGAACAGGATTGTAACTTAGGTGGTCTCAAAAAGATTCGTAGACTTGGTACTGATCGTTATGTTCCTGGTCCTGATATTGAGAAATCTAAACTTACTGTGCTCCAAGCGAAAAAGGCTAGCTGGAATGCATTCTGCAAAGAAAAACCAAAAATGGAAGGAAAATTTATAAACATCAGGCACGGAAAGTCTATTTTTTTGTGATATACAGTACTAGGCTGTATATTTCGACTATGGCTGGAGTAGAAATTTATCAACAAGAGGAGCTGCATGAGCTAGTAATCTAGTGTAGTGATCACCTGAAAGAGGACGAAGTGGATGAGGAAGAGGATGAACCGTGGCCGACCGAACCAGAAGAGGTCGTCACTGAGCCGAACCACCGGGGTGCCCTTGACCACGTCTCCTCTCTCTTGAATTCTGAGTCCCATCTTAGTGATGATCACTTGGAGCTTTGCCCCCACCAGTAAAATTATCTGTAATATTCGCATTCCAAATCATCGCTACTCTGATATCCTCTTTGTGTACGTGAAATAACAATAGACATTGCATCCTGGGGTGGACTGAGAAGTTTGGTTGAGTGCTTACAATCAAGGGGATGAAGGGCAGCCAAAGGTAAGAATACCATCCTGCAGAAGGAGGAGAATAAAACCAGCCCTCAATAAACCAGCCAGTTGGCTGAAAAGAAAACTGCGTGCAAGTTCTTTCTCGGGTTTTTTTTTTCACTGTTTGTCAAGTCACTTTTACTATTAAGACATAATCGTGAAGCTCTTTTACCATGTGTATTCGAGAGCAGGAAGAGCACTGCAGAGAACCATATAACCGGGCTGTAAATTTGGCAATGGCATTGTCAGCTACAGCTCAGAAAAGGCGCCGTATTTGAAAATAAATGTTCCAGAGAGGAAAAGAACAGGAGAAAGATCATCGGCCATGCAGTTTTCTTCTTTTGGAACTAACCTTATGCCAACTACGACTTTGAAGTCCTCCTCGAGTGACAGGTGGATGTACTTCTGGAAGTCGAATCTTGTCTCGTTTTCAAGTGAAAGATGTGCCTGAGAAACCAGAGTTCGGCGGTGGCTGTAATCGATTAGATGAAACGAGCATTTTGGGTAGTCATATTTATGTACGGCGTCAATCTCACTTACCACGATGAATCCATGTCTTAGTGCGAAGTAGTCAGCTTTGGCCACAGAGCCAAAGAACTGCCTGAAGAAACAGACCTGCAGGAAAACAGTAACAAGAGGAGGACGTTTTACGGTTTTCCAGCATTTCCCGGCTACAAATATACGTGAAACTGTTTTCCGTCTTTTAACAATAAGTGATGGACAAAATTAAAGCTTACAATCCAAAGAGTAACAGGTGACTGGCTCCAAGAGTGCAAATGCCTTCTCCCAAATGAGGTCTCCCTTGCAAATCTAAACCTTTCAGGATCTGCAAAATATTTTAATCGCTTTTGATTAATGCCCCTAGACATGGAGGGGGGATAAGAGGAAAACACTACTAATAAAAGGAATACGGAAACTCCGCGGTCAGATCGAGTTTTCCCCTATTTATTGGTAAGAAGGGGGTCCGAAAGGGGTCCCGATCTGAGATCCTAGAATTCCTTCAGAGTACAGTACCATAAGGCAAAGCACTAAAGTTGAGAAGGAAAAGAATTACCATTAAGGTATTGATATTCAATTGTCTTTGTCTCATTTTCCCACAACTTCCACTTCTTCATCTGCATATTGTTAATCACTCCGATTATATAAAAGATAACGCTTTGCATTTTTATTAAAAGAAAATGGAAAAAAAAATTTCCCAAAAATATCACATTACCTTGATTGTGCCAAAGGCCAAGGTCAAGATGCAATAGAGAACATGAGAAATTGCCAACACAAAGATGAATATGTGGAGCTGGTGAATCCCATATGCTGTCACAAAAGCTACTTTGTTCTGCAGTAACAATTATTCGGTTAAACATTGCAGCAGGCCAATGATATAAGCCTTCAGAACCACATCCATCCAAAAGGGTAAAAACCGAGATGTCACTTTGGCCTTTAACAGATCGGATTAATGTGCACCTCAAAATCTAAATCTAAGTTGATAGTTAATGGGTATCCAGTTTATTTACATTCCTAGTACAACTGACTACGAGTTTCATACTTGGACTTCATAATAACTCGTATGAGTTTCTGGCCTCTATCATACCTCAAATTCAAAGATAATAATAATAATAATACACTATTCTCTTATGTTTCGGGATTTTCTTATATTTCGGGACTAATAATACTTGACGCAGATCGTTTGAGAAAAACATTCCTCTGAGAAATTTCAGTTTGAAGACGTCAGTTCGACACCTTATCTGTGCACTGATCCTTCCCCTTTGTGGCTAAACTCCGACGAGCAATCACTCCCCCGGAATCAAAGAACTCCAGGAGCCTCCGGCCATACAGGTGAACCTTGGCTGGCTGATTACAAGGGCGCCAGGTCCTCGCTACACTCCTCGAAATGCATATGTTCGATATCCAGTTCTGTGACACAGTGAGCAGCAAAGATATGAACCCCAGCAGCATAAGCTCTGCAGCAATGGAAACGAAGGCAATCAGCCGGTCGCAGTCAAGACTTTGTATGCAGTTGGTATTAATAACCACCCCGAATTCTTAAGGGGGCAAAGATATGTACCTGATTTAATTTTTTCAAGCGCCTCAACTAGTGCAGGTTTCCTCTTTCTTGTTAACCACTGCAGAAGACCCACAGTTCAGCTCATAGATTAAGCGATACGAAGAAGAAGAAGAAGAAGATGATGATGATATGTATAGATATATTATGTAACTGGCTTAATCATATTGAGTTACCTTGCCTAGGAGGTGGCTAAGGTGCTCGACGAACAGGGAGATGGCGAGCAACACGAAGCACACGACTGCCACCGACCAGGTCGATGTTTCCTCCAGTGTTCGCTCGTACTCGTACTGGTTTCCTCCCTCGTCCGCCATTTTGTTTCCCCTTTTACGCTCTCCCTTCGCTCAAACAATCTCTTCGAACCCAAGACAGCTATATATATATATATATATATATATATAAATGGACATATGGAGAGAGATCCCTTCCCTATTTTATATATACTCAGAAACTGATAAAGAGAGCAGTGTTGTTGAAGGGAAGTGAGGGAGAAGGGCAGAGCAAAGTGAGTGAAGAAGCCGGTGATATATATGCTCTTCGAAGATCAACTTTTCAACGGGTCTAGACTATTATTTGCTAATATATGTACATGTATATGATGTGTTTATCTAATATATATATATATATATATATACATATGATCTTCGATGATATATAGCATAGTCACAGCCATAGATGTAGACGGAATGGAAGCGGTAACAGAAGACTTTGACTCGTCAAACAAGTCGACCATAAATTATTATATGTGATTAATGGGTGTAAGGTTGAATTATCATTCACCTTTGTACCATTTATTCTTCTATTCCTCCCAATCTTATACGGACTTACGAGTCTCATTTACGGCCAAACAAATCATAACTAATCATCGTAGTTATGTTCTACGCATTCATTTTTCCTTTAGTGGCATTATTTTCTTATATATGATGGGTGCATGTAATAATTGTAAATTTGTAATAACGGGTTAAGCCCGTAGTCGGGGACAAGCTACGTGTAATTGACTTCCAATTTCGACTTCAACGTGAAAGGGAAGTTTCGCCAAAAGAGAAATTTGGTCCATCCGAGATTGAGACAAATCTCGATCTAGAATTAAGAATCGCCAAACTCATAATCGTAGATAAGAATTTCTCGTCATTATGAAAGTGGGATTTGTGCAGTGATATGTTATTATCGACTTAACAATCAATAGTTAGTTGTTGGTTAAAATTCTTATCATGAGATGTTCCGTGTCATTTTCGTTTCTCTCTTCTCCAATTACATTATAAACTTACATGTATTCCATGTAACACGAAAAAAAAGGATATAAAATTTGTGTTTTCATTGTATAATATGGTACCATATGATACTTTAATCTCGATGGATGGAACTGATAATTTCATGTTCAAATTAGATAATTAGTTCATCGAAGAGCAGAACTCTCTCACGGCACGAGATATTTAGTATATTTTAGTGTCGTCCCGCTCTACAGGATTAGTGGAGGATTTGAAAGATGGGCCAATAGATTTGTTTGCTAATTTTCAACCTTGGGAGTGACGCATCGTGCACGACTGAGGGGCGGCATGCTCTTGAAGACTTAAAATCAAAGTGGCCATAATTGGATCCACCACATTCTTTTCTACCCTTTTCCCTTCAAGATTTACCCTNCTCACGGCACGAGATATTTAGTATATTTTAGTGTCGTCCCGCTCTACAGGATTAGTGGAGGATTTGAAAGATGGGCCAATAGATTTGTTTGCTAATTTTCAACCTTGGGAGTGACGCATCGTGCACGACTGAGGGGCGGCATGCTCTTGAAGACTTAAAATCAAAGTGGCCATAATTGGATCCACCACATTCTTTTCTACCCTTTTCCCTTCAAGATTTACCCTCGAATCAACCACTCTTTACCTGACGTCGACAACACCTGATGATCAACAGCAAGACTCCAATCTACGGATAACCGAAGCCGGTCGGACCGGTCGATTTACCTCAGAATTGCGAACGTTTCCCGCCCGCCCTCCCATGACTTGTGACCGATATCGACGTTATACGCACGAGGAGAAGGGAAGAAACAACGGCAACGGCAAAGAGTAAGCCGTGGACGCGTTCATTTCCATGCGTAAGAGAGAGAGAGAGAGAGAGAGAGCCGTGATAGATGAATCGAGGTGGAAAACTTATTTGTCCTTCCCATCTAGAAGAAATGCTCTTCTAGCCAAGGTGCCAAAATGGAAAGTGATTGCTCTGGAAAGATCAATGCAGGGCTCTCACATACCTGCAGGAAAATTCAAAGGTTTCGGGAGGAAAAAACGATAAAATTTCTTCATCGAGAAATTAAAAAAAATTATATAAATAAGACTGATCTTTTCCTTTTCTTGAATGGACGCATCGAGTAATTCGCGTGGTCATATTCACGACCACTGTGGAAGGGCTTACAAATCAGATGTCATCATTAATTATACTATTATTAGGGTATAATGATGACAACAAAAAGAGAAATATGTCTCCCCGTTCTTAACTAAATATAAATTGTTTATAATATGTATTAATTATATGATATTCTTTAAATAAATCATGCATTCCAGTTTTACAATTAAAAAAATCTAAAATTCATCATTGCATAATTAGCATTGGGCTTATAACAACGATAGGCTCATGTCTAATCCAAATAGTGGTAACAAATATCTTATTTATTACAATTTTTTATTTTAATTTTTTTGATATGATATTTTATTTATCAACTATCATCCAATAAGTTGATCTAATTCATTCGATTTCCCAGCACTTTGAGAAAGCACAACATGCACAACATGCTAGTTATATGTGGTCGAGCATAATTACTATGGAAATTCTAAATGTTTATTTTTTTCACTAAAATTCTACTTATTTAAAAATAACTATTTTAATAATATACATTCGATTCTACAATATACTTAATTCTAATTTTAACGGTCTACTAATAGAGTATTTAACAGCACCGTGTAGCCTGACACGTTGCAGCATTTTCGCCATACCATCATGTCACACCAAACAAATTTTACTACATCGACATGCTACGTCAGTAATTTATCAACATATCATTATATCACATTAGTAAATAATTGTCATATCGGCATACCGTTAGAATTAGGATTAAACTATATTATATAATAAAATACATATAATTGAAGAAGATATTTTAACAGGAGAAGTTTCAAAAGTAAAAATGAAAAAAAATTCTACCAAGTGAACGCATGACCCATTTGCTCTGCTTAGAGAATGGGCAAATAGACTACATAATTCTTAGTCTATTCGTCTTCTAGTAGGTCGGCCAGGTTGCGGGCTTCTTGGATCGAGTCTACTCGGACGAGCAGGCGTGCCTCCTAATGTTCGGTTCAATTTCCTCAGATTTTTACCTCGAGAGCCGTGTCCAAACCATTAGTCGAAGGAGAAACGAGAAATCTAATGATTTTTTTTCCTCCCATCTAGTTATTTATTATCATATGACCATAATAATAAATAGTTAAATTTATGTGGAGATATAATAATAATAATATATAGATAATTGAAAATAACAAAATTGAAAGCTCTTATCACTTCAGTTTCATCCAGAACAACAGTGCCCCGTTTTCTCCTTGTTTGGTGGGTTGGAATGGTCGGGTCGGCTCCAAAGGTTCCTATAGAGGACTTCCACGCTATACTGTTGACTTTCTAACCGAGTTTCCTGATCTGACCGGAGTATGACGATGAGAACAGTCAACGGAGCACTGTGCTCTTTTTTTCCCCCTTATCAAGGGGCATAATGTTTTCATTTACGATAATTAAATTTAATTTTGGGTAATCTCAGATTCAGCAGCAGGGGCGTGAAATATTATATTACTTTACCGATTTCATCTGTGGTTTTTTTGTTGCAATTATGAGCTTCGCTCTTTGAGGCTCAATTTCTAGGTTATGTTCCGATTTCGGCCATGGCAGCTGTGCGCGCAGTTGACTGTTAGGGCGATATCGAGTGGCCGGTGAGATTTCTCGACCTACGGCGGGGTTTGAATGGAGAATAGGAAACGGTCGTCCCAAGTTATACATTAATGGAGGAGTCGGCACGGTCACCTTATTCAATGGTCCCGTGGCCGGCTGAAGCTTGACCGGGCTGCCCTCATCTGCGCACGTTAGTAATATCTCATCATGTACGCAAATCATTGGCATTGTCCAAAACGAGTCTAGTGATATGAAGCTCAAAAAATTAAAAAAAAAAAATCACTCGCATTTGTCCAATCAAAAGTATGGTGGTAAAACCATGCAGTGGAAAATTACCCGATCGATTCTTTTTTTTTTTTTTAATCTCGGTGTGTACCATTCAATGTTCCAATGAAACCCTATCAATACCGATCATTAGTCAAATAGACTCAACAATAAATAAAACTCGTTGGATTATAGATTTTTCCTCCCATACGACTAAAGGCTAGAGATATGTCAAAAAATTGGCCCGACCTGACCATGGCACGAAAAGACCGTGCCTGAACTAGGAGTTTTCGGCTGCCAAAGATACCTAGCCATATCGGCCCCAAAAGTATTAAAAAAATCATGAGGAAATTTTTTAAATGGTTAATTAGATACTGGCAATTATATTTTTAATAATTATTTCTAAATTAATATAAATTTAAATTGTTTTAAAAAACTTATTTGAATTGGGCAGGAATTCTCGAGATAGTAGTGGGTCATGCCACCGCCCGGAATTGCCGGGCTTACAGAGAACACATCAAAGTTCTTAGGTATCTCTTATGTCATAATGCAGAAGACCGAGTCGAGCAGCTGAATGCCTTTTTTTCCCCACCTCAGTCAATGTCTCTTGATAAAATCCAATGCGGGCTCTCGTGAATGAGCCAAGCCCGTGACTTGGGGGGGGGGAGTCTTTACCCACGAGAGTCGCTCGAGTACGGACCTCACCGAATTGCCGGATCCCTAAATGGAGCAGTGTCAACGATAGCCCATTAGACCGAGTTTTCCCTCTTCCCGCCCAGGAATTCTTTATGGTATCTTATCGGTGAGTTCATCGCCCGATCAAATATGTATGTTTGTATGTATTTCATGAGTAGTTTATGGGATAGTAAGTAAATCCGACCGTTCCCCCTGTGGCCATCACGTATGTACTTACTCATCCTTGTACTTACCCGGGGGCGGCATCAATGAACTATTCCTTGAGATCAAAATCAATGCGAAAATGAACCAAGATTTGGAAGAAGAGAAGCACATAACCCTTTTTTTTTTTTTATGTCTTCTGGTATGACTATGATCGCTAATATTTACATCAAGAAGCTCACCACCTTTTTCTGCACAGCAAGCCATGACCACGAAGGATTGACTTGATTCAGCTCCGAACCGAAACAAGACAGAGCTCTCGGTTTCAGAATATCCGACTGTGCACGTTGAAGACGAGAACAAACCCTTCTAACCGTATCTCACTCCGAGTTTAGTCTCTGATCACTTCTGTTCATAAACTAACTTCTCACGCATAATTGAAATAAAATAGAACAGAAACCCCATTGACCCAACAAAGAGAAAAAGGATTTTGGAAAAGAAGAAAAAAACAGCTCTTTTTTTTCACCAAAGTCGATTTCTTCTGTCATTCCGCCATGTGAACCTGAGAGGAATCAAAACAGCGCACACTAAGAAGCATAACAAAGGATTAAAACATACATACTCCTCATCCACTTCCAATGTTGCTCTCGAGAATTATGGCCTATGGGCACTGTGTTCTCCCAGTCTTTGTGCCCGTGCCACTCGAAGAAATTTAAACGAGGGAAGGCATGGATTACCCGTAGTAGTCCGACCGGGGACGGAGTTTGCTCATCCAGTTGCGCCCGTACCAGTGGTCACTGTCGGCCCTCTTCGAGTTCTGGAAGGCACAGCAGCCGATCGAGTAGATGCAGATGAGGAGCACCACCATCACGATGTTGAGCACCGACAGCCTGTGCCATATCCTCCTCATGTCCTCCAGCACCCCCGCCTTGCACGAGTCGCACCCGTAGCACAGTATCGCCGGCGCGTTGTTCCACCGGTAGCAGTCGGGTTCCTGGTCCGCCGCCGTCGCGACCTCGTAGTTGCACGAAGTCGGCGGCTTACAGCATCCAGACTGCACCCTCAGAAGGAGAACAGAAAGACAATCTAACCAGTAAGTTGCCGGTGTACATGGATTGCATACGCCATCAAACGATCCTTAATAAAAATCTCTTAAAAAATAATTATGAATTTTAATAAATCATTAAAAAAAGGACAATATAAACCCTAAATAATCCTAGAATCTTATTGGTTTATATTAAAATTGTACGCTCGTGCAATAATTGACTGGTTACAGTCGGACGCGATAATTCCGTTAGATGCAAGGCTTTTTTGAAATTTTGTTTAGGGAAATGGGCAAATAGTACACCATCGTCCCCCCATTATCGGACTGGACTACGAAATCTACCTTGTCCGTTGCCAGGAAGGATGAGAAACATAGAGTCAGTCAATAGGAGAACAGAGAGAGCAAAAAGCGAACCTGGATAGGAGACATTCCTTTGACAAGGTAATCAACAGGAGTCCAAGTCACAATCTTTGCGCAAGCCTTGGATCCCATCACGCACCGGCTGATGGTGCTCCAGTACCGTGGGTTCTCGACCTTGCTCCTCAGCCACGATGAGTAGTCCCTGAGCCGGTACTCCCGGTAGTTCTTGCCTGGGACCGGCACCCCCCCGCCCCGGCCGGTGACGGCGAACCCAAACACGGTGAGGGCCATGAGGATGGCTGTGAGGAAGAGCATGACGACCAGGTAGACCCAGAGGGCCCACGATATGTTGAAGCAGGCACCGATGAACCCCACCAGGGAGACGATGAGGATGATGAAGCCGACGACGAGGAGTGGCATCTGGAGGAAGCTCTGGCATGTGGTGCTGCTTCGGGCCATCCACAGGCCGGCCCCGATGATGGGTACGGAGGCCAGGAGGGTGAAGAGGTTCAGGAAACCTATGACAGTGTTACTGAATCCATACATCTCTCTCCCCCGCAATCCCTCTCTCTGATGATTGTGAAGTTTTTGTAGGTGATATTGTTGTTCATTTGCTCTATCTCTCTACATATATATATAATAATTGTACGCATATACGTGTCCACATTAGTTGACGGGGCATTCTTTCTGACGGATTATTCAATATAGAGTGACTTTAGTTGCTTTTTGGTGCATATGCTTTCGACTTCTCCCGATCACTTTAGCATGGGAGTGTGCTCAATAAAGCTGCCTAAAAGAAGCGGGCAAGAAGTTAAGAAAACGGGCACGGCACTTCTTAGGCATTAAGGAATCAAGTGCTCGTACTTTATTTGCCTCGAACCACTAAGTTCGTAATCTTATCAGCTTTTTCGGAAGACCAATGTTTCTAATATGTTAGATGGACACGATTACTTTCCATGGATCGTAACCTAATGATGAATATGTCTCTATCAATCAGAAACAGGGGAGAGTGCCCAAGTTGACTGCACAAATGTTATGTGCACATGATGGTTATGTGAGACTGTCAAAACTGAAGATGTTGATGAAACGCTCAGTGCGCAGTGCAGTCTTAGCTAACAGCAGCTATATCATATCATAACAACGCGATGAACATGTCATTTGGGAACTTATGTTGACTCAATTTGGAAAAGAACCCCCACCAGCCATGCATGGAATTAATTAAATAACGAAGGATCTGCTATGTCATGCATGAACATAAAAAGGCAGGAACTGTTTCAAGGATTCGTGTTTCATAACTACATAATTCATGGGGCAAGACAGGATCAAGCTTATGATCTACTACTACACAGGCAAGAACATGAACACGGAGTCCAACCAGTCGTTAACTCACCATATCCTCAGCGCCACACTTGTTTGTTAGCGTGCTCCAACTGTTATGGGACTGAGTTCTCAGTTTTGCAAGCTCAGACAGCTGAACTGTCCGATCCACTTCACTCAAGTCTATTAGCTTCCTCTTCTGTTTGGAGGGCAGATGGTAAGGGTGCAGTGATCTTAATGACCTGCAATAGGGAAATAACGTGAAATGACATTAGAACATAGGTTTATGCGGCCTTTGGCATCGGACAATAACATGAAACTGAATTTCCCTGTAAGCTTCAAAACCGAATTTCCTAGCGTTAACATACAATACAGGACATGGACATATCAGGTGGATAGCTGTAAGCCACATTTCCATTGGATGGGTGCTTATTCTCCACCTTATATGACAAGAAAGTGCTTCTATCCCATTTAATAAGTCCCAAATGATAAGCTCATTAAAGATCCATTTAGCCCAGCGATGACTTACAACTGTCGGTTGATAATTCCTTGACATTACCTCTTCCGAGATAGGATGATGGAGAGCCAGCTGATGTGCATGCAAGAAGTAGCCGCAGTCTCCTGGAACTGGGTTTTCAGGCCTTCGATACCCACTGCACAAAATGCAGGAAACTTGAGCTTAAACAATGCAAACCATAAAAAAGATGGACTAGGAGGAACTTGAGCTGCAACCTAAGGTTAGGTGAAAAAGGAACTGTGAAAAAAAGGCAAACAACTGCTAGAGAAACAGTACATACCCATCATGAGCAAAACTTTCATCCACAAATTCAGCATCAAAGCATCTTGGTTGCCCACCGTTTACATAGAGAGGATCACCTGTTAAAGGCAAAAGCAAATGATCAGACTCTTAGCCACTAGCTCTAAGGTACTCAGAAATACAATTCCAACCAGGTTAATCTCCTTCTACAGAAAAAAGGGACAACCATCCAATTTCCACAGAAACCTCAAGAACATACAACCAGATGAGTTTCACTGGTCTACTGCAATTTATTCATAAAATAAGCAAAGATTAATTTCATAAGTGAAGGTTGAATGAAGGTCTACCCAGTAAAGGATGCCCAATGAATGAAAGATGGATGCGAATTTGGTGAGGTCGCCCGGATTGGATCTCAACCTGCAAAGAAAGCACCAGGTCGCAAAATGTTTGCAATGAAAGCATATAACATGTGGCATCAAATGATTTCAGCTGGTCATAAATCATCAGAACTAACATTATCTGTCTTTACAAAGGATCAGGACAGATCTTTTCTTGCATATTTGTGCTATACAAGGTTCCCTGAAAGTGTGGGAAGTTGGTAGATGGCCAGTTATAAAGTTGCAAACATAATATGGTTCATGAGGAGAATGAAGGCTGTCAGTATCAGTTACTCAAGTAGTTTTACAGGAAAGACAACGCGAAAATATTCTATTTTTTTCAATATGTAAAATGAAAAATATTCAGTTTTCCTTTTGCAAAAATTACGGCTTGCAGAGAAACAAACAGGACAAAGCTTAAATAAAAGCAGAAACACCATATTTCAGATAGGTCTTTTGGTTCTTTAGCATGTGATGGACAGGATATATTTTTTCATGTTCTTGAAACTCTTTCTACAAATTCATCAATCCTTTTGCCATTCAAATAGGGAAAAGATTGGCCCTGCTCCATAAGCCCCTCATGGTCTTTCATGGGATATATATCCATCAATTAATACAAATAGAGAAAATTTAACAACATTGACTAGAAATACCTGAACCAAAGATCGATTTCCTTGTAAATCTCTAGTAAGAACATCAACTTTGCTCAGGGCTGGTTTGCCTGATTATGAAATGTGAGAAACAGCAAATTAAAAAAGGTAATTGACGAAAAAATATTCAAGTAAAGTTCTAGTAAATGACTTGGTGGTCTACAAAATTCAGTTACTACAACCAAATATCTGAGAATGAATATATACTAGCTGGACAGAGACCTGAGGGAGAGGCAACATACAGCCCTTTAGCAACACCAGGATATCTTACTATTCCAACTGGCTGGTTGATACTGACCTGTTCTGGAGAAATGGCATTTGAAATGAAAGATAATTCACAGTTATGAAAGAGAAAAACACACACACACACACACACACATCAATGAGTGGGAAACCGCCAGAAAGACAACTGATATTAGTGACTAATTTTGGATTGAATGAATTCAGTGTGCTAGACAATCAGCAGTTAAGAAATATTTATTGTCAAATGATATCTAATAAATTTAAAAAATCTTGTCTTTATTTTCTGATAAACAAGGACATAAAGCTAATATAAAAAATGTAAGAGTAATAATGCAGAAGGAAAAACAGGAAAGCAAGCAAGAGAGATGCTGGATGTACCTTATCCTGATCAATAATGCCAACAGCCAATGCACGGTATACTTTCAAGATTTTCCTTATTGGTTTAGACTCTTCCTTGGGTATTCTGCACATTAAAAGATAAAATTTCTAATTCAAATTACATAATCAGGATAATTGCACCTGAGGTACATATGTCGCAACATTTTGGTAAAAAAAAAACTAAAATTGCAAAAATTTTGTACAGAACTTATTTTGTAGTGATGCTGTTTTGCTAACAGTGTTAGCTTTTGATGGCATAGCAACTAACTTGAATGTCTTGTAAGAGCTTATCTCATGTAACACCGTAAAATTAGTAATCTAAATGGTATTGTTAGATAGTCAACCCCAGTGCACAGACAAGTATATTCAAAGTTACAAGAGCATAATAGTCTTTCTAACCTGTTCTCTCCAATAAGGGACGTTCCATCTGCAAAATACATTGCAAGACGAGTTTTTGCAAGCTTTGTCTTGGCACAGAGCAATATTCCTGAAAAACAATTTTAAAATAAGTCAGTGGAGCAGCAGGTATATACCACTGGAAACAAGTTAGAACCTAATGATATGTGCAAATTGAAAAGAAAAAAACTTGCATTTTTCATTGTGTTTGGCATATCTAAGATGATATATAAACCATGGATCTCAAAAACGGTGGGCAGATGTCCCAAATAACTAATGCAACACAAGGAGCATTCACACTTCAAATCATGACAGACTTTCACTGCAATCAAAAAGTTTTAGTTCAATAAATTAAACAATGAACATAACACAAGGACATTTTCCCAAAAATGCTCTCATTCATGAACTCTTCCACTTAAGCTAGAATGACCACAGATCTTATGCTGGACTGGATATAACTCAATTAAACTTCTTAATCTTAAACGGAGCTTGTTGAGAAAGATTGATTGATTAAAAAATTTGTAAAAAAAAAAAAAAAAGAACAGCATGAATGAACCAACAAGGATGGTTTTCATCAGAGTAAACAGAATAACCTGATGTGCCCCTTCCTAAGCGATGTACAGGAACTGGATGTTTTCCCTGGCTTGCTACTGCAGAGTGTTTCTTGCTTACCCACCATTGTAGCTGCGACAAGACTGTTCTTTGCTGAAAAAGCCCTCCAGGTAACACTTGCAAACCAGAAGGTTTATTTAATGCAACCTGAGTACGAAATAGGAAGAACACTGTAAGTTATACTCAACAAATGTAAAGCTGCCTGTCAAGTAAGTCGATTCAGCAGAAGATTTGCTTTCAATTTCACAAAACCAAAAAGAAGAAAAGAACACAGTAGTTACTCTATTATTCAGTGCAACCTACCAAGAAATTGCCCATTGTGTCACAAAATTGGTATTTCCAGTTATCCTATATGAATCATACGTTTTAAAATAATGAAGCAAAAAAAAACCCTCAGAAAGCATAAACCACCTCTTCAAATATTAATCAGGGTAGCAACCTAATATGAACATGTATCTTACAAGATGATTTATTCCACACGCCAATGAAATAGCAATGATTAAAAAAAATGCTTGAACAAATAATTGTTTATGAATATTTTACCATATGTTCGTCCTCGTAGAGAATTTCGAGCAAGTAAGGTGCATCAGGCTCTTTCCAAGGAAGCCTATGATATACTAGTTTTGACACCCCACTGACAAAGGAAATCAACCAAAAACCGCTGATTTGAATAAGCAATGTGAACCATTCATCACAATAACAAAGTAATACCCTTGAAGGATAAAAAAAGGAGAACCTGAGGCTTTTATTTGGATCTGTAATAACTGTACCATCAACTGTTATCTGCAAACAAGTCGCCAACACCGATCACTGTCCAAACTATAAAATGTTGGTAAAACTCAAGTCTACTTAACATCGAAAATTATCTGACCTGTCCATTTCGAATCCTCTGCAACCAACTGCATTTATGATCACAGAACCATGTAACGCACATAATAAAAAAATGATAATTCAACAAATGGATAAAATTACGTCAAGTTTTGATAGATTTACCCCTGCAGGGGAGCTGAATTCTTGTACTTTCTCGAATAAAACTCAATAAGCGTCAACTCTGCACCAGAGGCAACGGTTCCCGTAAGGATTCTCACCTCCATTGACAGTCAATGGAGATAGAGATTTCTTGCGATAAACAACCATAAAACGATCTTACAAGTCCGCGAGAACATTATAGCGGAAAGACAGTCAAGTCAGGTTGAGGGCATGAACCCACCGGAATCGGAGAGAGATACGTCATCGGTGTAGAGCAAGCCGTCGTTGAGCTCTGGCCATGGAATCCCGAAAGTCTGCGGGGCGGGAGCTTCCATTGTTTGGAAGTCCGAAACAGAAGCCGAAGTAAAGCGCTTCTTCGAATCACAAGACAAGGAGGCGGCCCGACGGCGGGGACATTTGTATAAATTATTCCTTCCAGAGATCCTTATTTCGAAATGAACCCTTTTCTGGGGTCAAGATAGCAAAGTTCAGCGCGTATGAAGATGCCCTTAGACGGGGACTGGGATATAAATTTACATTATTCTCTGTCATTATTTCTAGAACCCCAGTTGTTTTCCAACCCAACCAGCATTAAGCAACTCTTTCAAAGCTTCATTTTCTTCGTCATCTAGAAGCTCATTTACGCCATAGAAGAAACTTCCTTCTGTCTCAACAAATCCTTGCATATATAGCAGATGAATGCCTTCATGGACACCAACACCATCCATCAGCTGTCCACCGCCTTCTTCTTCATCTTGTCATCTATCTTTGAACTTAGGTCCTCCGTTCCGCTTACCCTCTGAGCCAATGGAAGATGAAACCAGGAGCATCCTCAGCTTCCAGGACCTGGAAGAAGACGCTCTCTCCCTCTGCGACCTCTCATCGACCCCTTTCATATCGGAGCACACCGAGCCTTACAATGGGTCCCCCTTCCCCCCTCAGTTGAAGAAGCAAGACTCTTTCGAGTTCTCGAACAGAGGTCGGAGCACAGGGACCGTTTCCCACGTCGGCACCATCCTGTTCTGCGGCAAGCTCATCCCTTTCGAGAAGCCGCGGTACCTCCTGCATCGCAATTCCTCTCTCAAGAAGCTCCGCGGTTCCGAATTTGAGTCTGGAGAAGCCTGGCTCACGAGATCGGAGTCGCTCCGCCTTCCATGCCCCAAGGCGGCTGCGCCAGCCGTAGGGAGCTGCCGGTACAGCAGCAGCTCCGGGAGGAAGTACAAGGCGCTGATCGGAGTGACCAAGTTCCCGCCCAGGATGGACATGGATGACATAAGGAAGAGGCAGAACCGGCAAGCGCCGGCTCCGCTGTTCCCCGCCGGCTCGGACATTGCCCAAGCCACCGGGGAAGGGAGGGGTCGCAACCACTGGGGCTTGCTGAGGCCGCTGAGGTGTAGATCCCTCCTTGTGAGTGCGTTGGCTAGAGCCTCCCTCGGCTGCATCCGACACGTCTGAAATCTGCCGCCATGAGCTTGACCGCTTGGACGCGAGCATTGCGTCGACTCCTTCACTTGCGCCGTATTTGTTTATTTCGGTTCATTGTTACTCCTTCGCCATCTGCTTCCCTCTGTACATATGCTTACACAGAGATACATGTTCAAGCACAAAAACATCGCCAACAGATAATTTCGATTCCGAAAGCCCAATAGCATGACTAATTGATCTAAATACCAATTCTTACAAATATAGATTTTCTTTTACTTAATCTGACCCCCTGTCTTCATTCGGTCAATATCCCATATTCTAGAGAAAGCAGCACTTGATGCAAATCTGTCCCATATTGGGCGCGGCGCACGTATTGTTCATCATCCAGCATCAGATGATACTTCTAGTGGAAAAAGCTCTCATCTTACTAGAGAGATGCGTACCTGGGATTGCGACTAGGTGGGTATTCATGAAGCACTTCAAACCTGCCTAGGCGTGACAGAGAGGACACAAATTCACCCTTTTAGCCCCGGCGATTCACTCATCATCTGAATCTCCGGGAGCAGCTGCCGGAGACGGCAAGGTGCGACACACAGAAGAAAGGAGAGACAACATGACATAACGTAAAAAAACAACACAGAACACATTTTTCATCGACAATTAAATTTACTAAGGATAAAGAACGTGAGCGGATGGGTTTAAAATGGGCGAAATGGAATAGTTTAATTGTAGAAGATAAAATAAATAAATAAAATCTATGTGAATACGTTTTTTCCGATTTTGTCGAATTGGGAGGGACTGTGGCTTATGTGCTCGTTTAAACCAATCCTCCCCAAGGACTGCTGATTGCTATTTTTTTAAAAATTTTGGTACCATTCTTAATATTGAGAAAATAAAATTATTAGTTCACTAATCATACATAGACAATCATTTGTAAATTGACATAGACCAAGTCAGACACCTTAAAGTCCTCAACTGTCGATACTCCATGTTATAACGGGATACGCTGATATTAGGGGTCGATTTTGAAAATTATTTAAAAATATATACAATTATTTTTATTTTTAAAAAAATTGTCTAAAGCTGTCAATTTTACACCCAAACCGTTGAGCTTTGAAACATTATGGTACCGTAACGGCTGAGAGCCGACATGGACTCCACGCGGGGGCTCCAAGGGTCCAGAGTGAAATTTCCAATTCCTCGAGCAGCTTACTGGAATATGTCTTAGTGACATGGGTTGATTTGAAAATGGGAGGGACGAGGCGGTTCCCCAGTGGGACTCTCGACAAAAAAAAAAAAAAGGGGGCAAACCCTACCTATCTCTCTTTCTTCTAGTCGTCAAATCATGATTGGACGGTCAACATCAACCTCCTCTAGAAAGAACCCTAGGGTTTTTAAGGTGGGNGGTGGGACTCTCGACAAAAAAAAAAAAAGGGCAAACCCTATCTGTCTCTCTTTCTTCTAGTCGTCAGATCATGATTGGACGGTCAACATCAACCTTCTCTAGAAAGAACCCTAGGGTTTTTAAGGTGGGGGTGGGAACCGTGTCGTCCTCGCATATAGTTTCAAGGGTAGAGTAGTCAAATCAGTTAGGTACAGCGAGACACTTGACACGCGGCGAAATTTNGGGGTGGGAACCGTGTCGTCCTCGCATATAGTTTCAAGGGTAGAATGGTCAAATCAGTTATGTACAGCGAGACACTTGACACGCGGCGAAATTTAACCCTCTGACGAGGCGTCCACCAGATGGAGATCTGACGGTGTAGATTGAAACCCTAGCCTGAGCTGGCATATATATAGTCTGCTTCCTCTAACTGTCCGCCTTCTCTGGCATTTGCTGTCCTCAGCCCATTTCCGAGTCGATTCGGTAAAGCTCCTTCCTCCTCCTCTTGGGGTCAATTGTTGTTTGTGCTTGAATTTGTTGAATAAGATGTATCTGTCTGGATTCGAAGTATTCGTTTTCTCTTGATCTGATACGATCTGCTCGTCGACTGATGTGGTACCTCTTTTTGCTGAATAAGCGAAGCAATCTTATGATTCATATCGTCTGGTGTGGCATCGAGCAAGCATGATTGAACTATGCTGCTTTGTAATCCAAGATCTTTTTCTATTTTGAGTTGCATTGTATCATTCTGATTCAGTTCATATTTTTGTATATTCCTCCATATCCGCTCTTTGATTTTGTATGTGATTGTATGCCATGGTGGTCTATAAATCAGGGTAAATTAGACGTAATATATGCGGGGTCCTGCTGTCATGGTTGTATTAGTGAGGGAGTTGATTTGTGAATAGAGGAGAAGGGGGATGGACTTGCTTGTAGTGAATGAAGGAAATGAGGGACTCAATTGTAAGAATTATTGACTTAGCAGCTAGGTAGTACAAGTGATTGTAACAGTGTCATTTTAGGGCATGCGATCAAATGAATGGAATCTGCCTTCCCTCTATCTTACTTTATTTACAGATCGAACCCTTGATATAAAAAAAAAACCATAACATCTGCTTTTGGTATTTCACCGTATGATGGTTATTGAACACATGCGTTAACTGTTTCCTTCTCTTATGCTCTTCTTTGCAGAGCTGAGAAGATGAATAGTGATGTTATGGCAATTGTTTCTTTTGATCTGGTCTTTTGCTCTCAATTGATTCCTTTGAAGGATATAAAAAGATTGTTCTTTAAAATTTTATTTTTAAAGAAGTTTCAGACAACTTACATTCTCATTAACAGTCAGACTATATTGAATTAACTAGTGAGACAATCATGGCAGTCTCTGGCTGTAATGATTTATTTAGAAATTTTGTTATGAATAACGTTGAAACCCTCTTTATTCAGAAAAGTACTTATAGTTAAATTTTTATTTCCGTGTGTCCTGATGTATTTTCTATATTTTTCCTCATCATGCAGCTATCATACTTATCTAAAATGGGTAAGGAGAAGGTTCACATCAACATTGTGGTCATTGGCCATGTGGACTCTGGTAAGTCAACCACCACTGGCCACTTGATCTACAAGCTTGGAGGTATTGACAAGCGTGTTATCGAGAGGTTTGAGAAGGAAGCTGCTGAGATGAACAAGAGGTCATTCAAGTACGCCTGGGTGCTTGACAAGCTGAAGGCTGAACGTGAGCGTGGTATCACCATTGATATTGCTTTGTGGAAATTTGAGACCACAAAGTACTATTGCACTGTCATTGACGCTCCTGGACACCGTGACTTTATCAAGAACATGATTACTGGAACTTCACAGGCTGACTGTGCTGTCCTTATTATTGACTCCACCACTGGTGGATTTGAGGCTGGTATCTCCAAGGATGGTCAGGCTCGTGAGCATACTCTCCTTGCGTCCACCCTCGGTGTGAAGCAGATGATCTGCTGCTGCAACAAGGTACTTTATAATTTCTATTTTGGTCATGTACATTTTATTGTATGCGTCTCAACATCTTTATAATTATACTCAGCGTTGGTTGGTTTCTGTCTTAACAGATGGATGCNGTTTATTGTATGCGTCTCAACATCTTTATAGTTATACTCACCGTTGGTTGGTTTCTGTCTTAACAGATGGATGCCACCACTCCTAAGTACTCCAAGGCCAGGTATGATGAAATCGTGAAGGAAGTGTCCTCATACCTCAAGAAGGTGGGTTACAACCCTGACAAGATCCCATTTGTCCCCATCTCTGGGTTCGAGGGAGACAACATGATCGAAAGGTCCACCAACCTTGACTGGTACAAGGGCCCAACTCTCCTGGAGGCTCTTGATCAGATCCAGGAGCCCAAAAGGCCCTCAGACAAGCCCCTCCGTCTCCCACTTCAGGATGTGTACAAGATTGGCGGTATTGGAACTGTCCCTGTGGGCCGTGTGGAGACTGGTATACTCAAGCCTGGTATGGTGGTGACTTTTGGTCCCTCTGGGTTGACCACTGAAGTTAAGTCAGTGGAGATGCACCACGAGGCCCTCCAGGAGGCCCTTCCTGGTGACAATGTGGGCTTCAATGTGAAGAATGTTGCTGTCAAGGATCTGAAACGTGGGTATGTCGCATCAAACTCCAAGGATGATCCTGCAAAGGAGGCAGCTAGCTTCACCTCTCAAGTCATCATCATGAACCACCCGGGTCAGATCGGGAATGGGTATGCCCCAGTCCTTGACTGCCACACCTCCCACATTGCGGTGAAGTTCGCTGAGCTGTTGACCAAGATTGACAGGCGGTCTGGTAAGGAGCTCGAGAAGGAACCCAAGTTCTTGAAGAACGGTGATGCAGGTATGATTAAGATGATCCCGACCAAGCCCATGGTGGTCGAGACCTTCTCTGAGTACCCACCCCTTGGGCGTTTTGCCGTGAGGGACATGAGGCAGACTGTGGCAGTTGGTGTCATCAAGAGCGTGGAGAAGAAGGACCCGACTGGCGCCAAGGTCACCAAGTCTGCAGCCAAGAAGGGTGGCAAGTGAAGCCTATTCTTTCTTTCTCAGAGAGGCAGAGAGGATGGAGGTATTATCGTTTTGAAAATGTTTATTTATTTAATTCTACTGCGGCAAAGACTTGGAATACACTATTTTAGGGTTTTGGTTGGCGCTCGTTTTTGCTTGCTTGCTTTTGGACAGTTGTGGGCAGAGCTTCTGGCGCTTAGTGGGGTCTGTCCAGCGTTAGGTTTGGTTGCTTGTTCTCATTTAATTATATAACTTCGGGTTTGGAACTTCATTGCCCTGTTTTTTTTTTTTTTTCACTTATGGTTTTAGTTCACAATTTACTTTAGGAGATGTTTTACGTCCGAGCTTAGGTGTTGATTGGATAGCATTGATCCCTCGAAGAAGATTGTCCGTAGTTTGGTTAAATGGCTTTACTTGAACTCTGAATCTCATAGAGCCCCATTGGTGATAGCATGCTTCGAATTCTATTGGGGGTTCTCGAATATGTACGGACAATGTGTACTCTCGGGGATCATCCAGCGGATTCCTTCATAGAGCTCCTTTGCTGCTGCGAGTGAGAAGAACATACGGAAACCGTGTGAAGAAAGGAGGGTGGGAGACTTGGATTAGTAGCCCGAGTTCTCTCTTAAGAGTGATAATAGATTGGTATAAGCAATCTGTCAGATCGAAACAATTTCGCAAGTAAGGGGTAATTCGCTACACCTACCTTTTTTATTATGGGGGACTAAATTGGCATAGGTAGCAAGCTTATTGGTGGGAAACCGAAATTAGCCGGAACCTTTGTTCATAGGTTTATCTTGCAAGGCCGAATTGGCTGCTGGCTGTAGGTGCCACGTGGTCGCGGGAGAGACGCCCACAAATGCAAACGTGCAAATGCCTGCGCTAACTGAATTAAAATCCCCACTCAAATTTTCCATCTCCTACCAAAAAGAATTTATTTAAATGTATCCTCTTTTTTAATAAAAATGGTATTGATTTTATGAACTTAGAAATTTTGCACATTAGATTGTTATATTTGTATGAGGTTTTTAATTTTCTTTCCAAAAAATAACATCTGTATGGTCAGTCGGGTGAGAAGATTTTTCATCTGCTGGCATTAAATTTTATGTTAACATTTTTCACGTTTGCTATTATTGCAAGGCACATAATATCGTACCGATAAGCCCGACGGGGAGCACATTCAATCATTGCATGCCCGTTGAGGCCCTGCGTCTGTTCAATGAATGTCCTCTTGGCCCAACATGTTCGGCCGGGTTGCGGACAATTCACGTCATTAATGTCAAATCCGACTTAATGGGTTGGGGCAGAAGTGGCTGGTAAACGCTTAAACGGTTCGTTTATCCAGATCCCTGGAAGCGTCTCCCTGGCAAATGGGCGTTCCCTTAGCGAGCCTCTGACATTGACGAGTCCCCTTCCTCCTGCCACTCCCACTCACTCTTACGTCAGCGCCCATCCGCCCATTTTTCAAAATAATAAATCTTTTTTTTGGCGCTCGGATAATTCCATTTCTGTCCGTCAACTTCAAGGGCAAAGCATTTTCATCGCCAAGATGGCTGTTTATTTTTTTAATGCAAGTTTATGAATGTGAATTTTGGGACTAGAAAAAAAATCTAAATTGATTATTGTATATTACTTTTTTTTTTTGATATTAAGTAATTATAAAAATATGTATTTCCTTTAATTTTTAATAATAAACTGAAAAATAATTTATTAAAACATTTTTTTCGTCTCAACGGGGAATCGGAAACCATCTCCTCCTCCTAGCTCGCTGTGCTGTCATAGCATCTCTTCTCCACCACCAGTTGAATGCTTGCACGATCTCCGCCCTCCATGGTCACTCTATTTACCGAGCCTGCCACTCCACAGCTCCGTTATCAGCTGCCGCTCCCACTCTACGGTGTCTAGATATCGCTTCGCTCCTCCTCCCTCTCCTTTCCCGGGAACGAATAATGTGCATACCCCGCGATCCTCTGATTTTGTACAGCTAGGGTTCCTTCAGCTGTTTGCTTCTCGGAGTATCTTTCCTGTAACCGTAGATAGCAGTTCAATCGCTGATAGACTCAGCTCCAATCCTGTGGAATCCGGATTCTGTTATTGGCATTGAGAAGGAGCTCAGGATTCGAGTATCTTTGGCTGAATGTGCGGAATTGATTAGGTTCTCTTTTCTGTGCATGAATTCGTGTGTATGCATAGGGAGGACGTTGGAACATCCGGTCTTGAGTAATGGAGTCGGCAAACGACCCAATTGGATACTTCTTTAATTCGTTTCAGGCGGTTAAGGACGCTATCTTGCCCCTTGAATCGGGCATAAGGAAGGCCGCTAAGGACATGGGGTGTTGCTGGCCCGGCTCCAAGAAGAGGGCCAGCAGTATCGATCTGAGCGCTCCACCAAGTAGCGGCAATAAGAGGAATAAGTTTCGGATGGGTGTCTCGAAGAAGAAAACTTCACAGTGTGCAGCGAGAGAAGAGCAGAAGAATGGATTGTCTACCAAAGTTCCTACAAACACTTTTATGGGGATGCTTCTGCTGAATTTGCGGAATGCTGATGGAGCCACTGAACCCCTGGCAGAGGGGAAGAAGGAAAGTGAAATAAGGGATTTCAATGGAGACAACAAGGCTTGTGGTAATTGTTTGCATTTTGCAGTACACTGGTCTTTGTTGGCGAATGGCCTCTTTCAGGCATTTCCAGCTCTCTCTAGTTCTAGTAAGAAGCAGATTCACAGGCAAAATGACAAAGTAAAGGATGGCGCCTATGTGAAATCTAAGGTCACAAGCGAGCCAGGGCAGAGAGATTCGAAATGTCAAGCTGCTAAAGCAGCTGTGGATAATCATATCTGCATAAATCTTGAACCTCTCGAGGGCTTTATACATTTTGTCTTCAATCAGATTGGGCAAAATCTTCATAAGCTTGATCAGGAAGTATTATGCGACAAGAAAGAGAGAGAGTGCCCGAATTATTCTTCCACCACAGATGATCATGTTGCACAAGTTGATCATTTGAAGGCATTGACAAATATTTTTGAATGTCGAAGGGCTGATGTGAATGGTTTCTTGTGTAACCTGGGATTTGCACGAGTTGGTGGGGTTCCTCCGAGTATGGTTGATGTTCCTTCGCCAGTTAAGGAAGAGGGAGAGGATGCTGTTGGGACTGGCAATAGCGAAGAAGCAGTAGCTAATAATTCGACACAGAAATTTGCAAGTGGAATACTTGGCATTCCTCTGTCAAATGTGGAGCGCCTGAAGTCTACCTTGTCCACTGTATCATTGACGGAACTCATTGAACTTGTACCACAGTTGGGACGGCCATCGAGAGACTACCCTGACAAGAAGAAACTCTTCTCAGTCCAGGACTTTTTCAAGTATACTGAAACTGAAGGTATCTTTGCCAAATTGATAGATTTACTTTTGAATACATTCTGCAGGCTACATTTTTAAGCAATGGATGTTTATTCTGCAAGTTAAGATTCTGAGGCTAACTAATAAATTTGCTCTGTCAATATATAAATGAGATACTTGTTAATGTAGATAAGAAAATGTTGATGCTGTTTTGCCCCTGATGTATTACTTGACTCATTTCCTGCATTATGTTTCACAGCCTGTGGGATGCAACATTAGGTAAAGAATAGGTGCTTGCTGGTACAATGGCTGTCTTGGACATCGTTTCTGAGTTGGACGGAGTTTTAGGTCCAATGGGTTGATGGCCAAGCATGCTATCAACTGTTAAACGGCAGTTTCTCTTTTGTTTGTTGTGCTTTAATTATTTGGTTCAGTAAGCTGTATAAGTCGTTATACTTCAGCTCATTGTGCTTGCAATTTCACATATTCTTGCATCAAGCATGTGTAATATTCTGAGCTCCTGCACTTTTAGGACTCTGGAAATGACATGGAAAATCAAACTCCTCTTGACTGAGGATGAATTATGGTCCAAGAAAAACAAAAACGTTTTTTTTCTTCTCATGATAAGTTCCCTAGTTATTGGCAATTGGAATTTTCTTATGCTTCTTTCTACCTCAAATTATGAAAGAAAATGTCTGGAACAGGTAAGAAATAGAGATATTAGAGATACTAATTGATCTGCATCGTTGTCCCTTTACTCATGATAGGATAATATTTCTGTAAATCTATTATCTCTGAGTCAATTGCCATAATTTAAGGTCGGAGGTTCTTTGAGGAGCTGGATAGAGATGGTGATGGCCAAGTGACTTTGGAGGATCTTGAAATTGCCATGAGGAAAAGAAAATTGCCAAAGAGATATGCTCGAGAATTCTTGCAGCGTGCCAGAAGTCACTTGTTTTCAAAGTCATTTGGCTGGAAGCAGTTCTTGTCTTTGATGGAGCAGCAGGAGCCAACCATTCTTCGAGCTTATACTTCTCTGTGTTTGAGCAAATCTGGAACACTACAGAAGAGTGAAATTTTGACATCGTTGAGAAATGCTGGCCTACCAGCAAATGAAGATAATGCTGTTGCTATGATGCGATTTCTTGATGCCGACAAAGAAGGATCTATTTCCTATGGACATTTCCGTAACTTTATGCTTCTACTACCTTCCGATCGACTCCAAGATGATCCTAGGTAAGCCACATGTTCATAATTGGATTATTGATGTTAAAAGATGAGCTGGAACCAGAAAATAACAGTTGTATTACCTTTAAGTCTGGCTACTACAAGTTTGCTTCTTGGATCCAACATTCAGATATTCCCTTCTTATTATTTTTTAATTTTGATGTATATATATACACATATATATATAAACATATGATCCTTTAGATTTTGATGTCTAGAGAATGAAATTATGTCAGCAAGGTTTCTTTGTGTCAGTTTGGCTGTAATCAGTCCCTTGATTGGACTGGTTGAAAATTTTGGCTGAATCATATGCTTCTTGTACCTATCTGTCTCTGCAGTTGCTGATCTGACCTTTTCTCATATAACATGCAGGAATGTCTGGTTTGAGTCAGCTACCGTGGTTGCTGTTGCCCCACCTGTGGAAATTCCTGCAGGAAGTGTCCTGAGATCTGCATTGGCAGGCGGTCTTTCCTGTGCCCTCTCTACTTCCTTGATGCACCCAATTGATACGATAAAGGTACTCTTTTTTCTCTGTTACCCCGTTCTTAGTGCTTAATCAAAGCTACTTTACTTCCAAACCAGGCTACAGCACAGCATTACTTTTGTCTACCATTTAGGTGGGGTTTAGTGGAATCAAATCAGGTGCATAAGTTCCTCAACATTTTTATGGATAAGTCACTCCTCAGGTATATGAATGGACAAAATAGTTATAATTTAAGCACCTGTCTTATATTGTAGAAAAGGATAAATTTCTTGCTTTTATCAAGATTTAGATAGAAAAGGCATTATCATGCATATCTAGCTATTATCTTTTACAATGTTGATGTTAAAATAACATACCTTGATACATCTGAATCGACAGACTCGGGTGCAAGCATCAACACTGTCATTCCCAGAAATCATTGCAAAACTTCCAGAAATTGGAACACGTGGAGTATACAGGGGTTCAATACCTGCTATTATTGGACAATTTTCAAGGTTGTTACTGTTCCCTTGGTTCACTGAGTTTTGATTTCTCTGGTGTCTCCTTAAATTTCTGCTTCATGTTCTATTTCCCCTCGTGCAGCCATGGACTGAGAACGGGAATTTTTGAAGCGAGTAAGCTCGTGTTGACAAATGTTGCCCCCACAGTTCCAGACATCCAAGTATGTCCTTTACTCTTACAGTATGGTTTTCCATATTCTCTCTAGCATAAGTTTTCAATGTCACAGTTTATGGTTCTTCTGTGCAGATGATTTATAGGAAGAAACAAAATTTTTAGCTGCATTATTTTTCACTGGCCGACTTCATATGTTTGGATTTCTGATAAATTTCTTATATTGAAACGTGAGGCATGGGTTCCATGTGAAGGAATTACATGTATTCATTTTCAATGATGTTCTTATCCCTTGAATTAAAATTTAGGGATGTTCTTGATGGTAATAGCTCTTCTTCCCGTAGTATTGCCATGGAGCATGATGACAATCAGGGGAGACCCAGTGATTGTACTGATGGAGCTTGATGCTTCAGAAAAATGGAAATTTACTTGGTTTTTCAATGTTGTAGGTTCAATCTGTGGCATCATTTTGCAGCACAGTTCTTGGTACAGCTGTGAGGATCCCTTGTGAGGTCTTAAAGCAGCGGTTACAGGCTGGCCTCTTCGACAACGTTGGGGAGGCTATTATTGGGACTTGGCAGCAAGATGGCCTCAAGGGCTTCTTCCGTGGCACTGGTGCCACCCTGTGTCGAGAGGTTCCATTCTATGTAGCCGGCATGGGGCTTTATGAGGAATCTAAGAAGGCAAGAAATTTCCAGAGTACTCTTCTTTGATATGATGCCAACATTTCCCTGAATTGTCTTGATAATCCTGTTGATCCAAAAGATTTTGCCTGCATTTGAGTCTTACTATTTGTACAATGAACTATGAAACCAGAACTGTCAGATAATATTGCAGCCAATAGTTAAATGAGTCAGCAAGGTTTCAGCAAATGATAGACTAAATCATTAAGAATATGAATCTTATTAACTTCAGGAAAATGGATGAGCTCAAAGGAAAATTTTGTTATTTTAGTGACTGGAGTGACGCTTTTCTGGCTTTCAACACTTGAGCCGAACTTCTTTTGTGCAATATTCTTCATTGTCTCAGTGTATTGCTGCTGCTAGGTAATGTTCACTATCCTTAATTCAGGAGAGGATGTCTGGGTAAGAAACATTCATGCTCAAGTGTAGTCTGTGCATCATCACTTACACAATCATTTCTTTTGGATTTTGTCTCAAAGATTCCTCCTGCTCCACTGATTTCATTACTCCACATCCCTTTTGCAGCTTGCGCAGCATCTTCTGGGGCGGGAGCTCGAGCCATGGGAAACAATATTCGTTGGAGCCCTATCGGGAGGACTAGCAGCTGTCACAACTACACCCTTTGATGTCATGAAGACAAGGATGATGACAGCCCCGCAGGGCAGACCCATCTCGATGTCAATGGTGGCCTTCTCTATACTGCGTCGGGAGGGGCCTCTGGGTCTATTCAAAGGTGCGGTGCCTCGCTTCTTCTGGATTGCCCCTCTGGGGGCCATGAACTTTGCAGGGTATGAGCTGGCCAGGAAGGCCTTGAACAAAAGCGAGGAGGCCGCTGTCATGGCTACAGTCAATGATCAGCTGCCTCCTAGAAAGTAGGCGTATTCAAATCCCGGACCCAAGTGAGAGTGACAGCGGTGCCTTGGCTTGCGCCTCCCACCGGGTTAATAACAGATCAGATGCTTTCATTTTGCGATACTTTGAGCTGCTCGCTGGTTGGAATTTCATCCGTCGACACCTCCCAGACATTCTGTACCTGAAATTTTGCCTCTGTTTCCTGAATACATGGCTCAGTTTTGTTTCTGTACCGTTCCCTCGTCTCCCCACCTTGTAACTGCATTTTCTCTTAACACCATTATATTAGATGCGACAAATATGCGTCCTGCAATTGACAAAGTGNATCAACACCATTATAGTAGACGCGACAAATATGCGTCCTGCAATTGACAAAGTGCTTCTTTGTGAATAGAAGCTCATATGGATGATATATCATTCTGGCTTGTGATGGCCGTAGGATCACCGAGTTCCAAAATCGACATTAAGAATGGAGCTCTGAGCCCAGTTTCATGGAGCCAGACCTCATCGTGGTCAGCCTTAAGGATGGATGGATACCCTTAAGAGTACTAGACCTGGAGACAGATGAAGCCGGCCGCGCCGGAGGTTTCACAAACAACCTAAGATCGGGATAAAAGGACCTATGTGATTCCGTTCCTTAAGGCCCGGCCCACCAGGCTTGGGGCCACGTCAGAAAGCTCACAAGTACGGTCATTCGATGTGAAAAGTTCAGCCTGATATATGACGCCTTGTGGCCACAAGGCTACGACTAGGTCCAGTATGGGCTGATGTTGGGTCGAACTGCAGAAATAGCCATCCGAGGTGCTGCTGCCCACTAGCAGATTGAAAAGCTCTTGTCACGGAAATTAAGTTCATTAATAGAAAGGTCTAGAAAGGTCAATACGTGACAAAGCCCAGGCTGAAGGAAATGGAAATGGACAAGGAATTGGTTGCTCGCTCCAATGTCAAATCAAACGGGCAGAAAGAAATCAGCCGATAGCTTGCACCAAGATGTGAAGAGAGAGAGAGAGAGAGAGAGAGTGCTCAAAAGGGAGATTCTTATCAATATCCCCAGTAGTCATTCCCGATTTCATCATCGAACTTCTTCTTCAACTCAGGATACTTCTTCTCAAAGCATTCTTTAGCTGTGTCACTGCACTGATCTTTTTCCGTCGATAAAGAAATTATGAAAAGGTCAATAAACCATCTTGAACCACACCGAAAAACAAGTCAGTAAGGAATGGGTACAGAAATAAGATGGCAAGGGTTCCCCCGCCTTCAACCCTTGGACTTCGGACTCCTCGAGGGAATTCTCCTCGGCTTCTCTTAGTTCCACCGACTATGAGACAATCAACCAGTGCATTTAGATACATATGATTTATGCACGGGCCGTTACATGAGATAAGAATGGGACACGCGGGACTACTACTCACCAGTGCGTCCAATTTTGGCTTTGTACTGAGGAGTGACTGTGTCCACAAACTTTGGTACCTCAACACCTGCAAACGGAGCCCCATGAAAATGAAAGGAAGAGTCGAGCAATCTCTGGGTTTTCTTTCTTTATATGACATCTGACCAAAGAGTGGCGTTGACTGGCAGTATAAAATAAAGAATATGCATAATATACAGAATCGGCATAAAAAAATATCAAATGTAACTCCAGCTGCAGATCACGACTCCCCTTGTCTTGTCAGCACATTAAGCCCACAAGATTCTTCATAGTTGAGGCAGCAACACATTCTACAAAAGAGATTCACACCTAGATTCAGAGTCTCTTTTTTGCACATTAATGGTTCGGACAAGGTATCCTGCTAGTGCTATTCTCCAGCCAAATATCATCAAAGCAGGCACTAAACCAAAGCCTGCCATCCACAGAGCCAAATTGATTTTGGTTGAGCTCGTAGTTAGTACCAAGAGATACCTTTCCACTAAATCAGTTTTCTTCATTTTTTTTCCTCTCCCTTGGGTTCTCTCCCCCGTTGGGAATGGCAGCGGGTGCGAGATGAGTAAGCGAGCACGGAGAGCAGCTTCCGTCTGTCTTCCGATCGATTGGGTTGACTCAGTTCCCTCGATCACCTCGACGTGTTCTGCTCGCAGCTTCAGCTTCCCTGCTTGTGTTCCCCACACCAAAAAAAATAAAAATAAATAAATAAGAACCAGACCGTTTTGTCAAACCGAATCGATCGGAAACAAAGCCGGCATGGCATGTTCAAAATCGAAAGCGGTTATTTCTTGGTGAAATCTTGGTTGATTTTATATTATTAATTATTAAGTAAGATGGCGAATTACACATAAGAGAACCCTAAAAATGAACCACCATGCGCGTAGATATTCTCCTCTTCGGTTTGAAAAGGTAGGGAAATGATTATGGGCCGAGCAACTTGGGCTAGTTCATGGGCCTGGGCCTACCTGGCCCCAATACTGGCCGACACAAGATCGACTCTCCAAATGCCATCGCGGTGCATTAACACCCTACGGAGCTGTCGATCCTCTGTAAACCTATCCAAGCAGATAGGTCAAAAGCATGAGCCGGCGACGGGACGGTGTTCTCCTTCGCAGCCACAGCTAATGTTTCGGTGTTTCCCACGTCGAACAGGCTCCCATGTCGCAATTCAGCGTCTCCTCATCCGCACGTCTGATGTAGCTCGGTCGCGTTCTCTCTCTCTCTCTCTCTCTCTCTCTCTCTCTCTCTCTAAACAAGCGGGACTATGGTGAGCGTGTATGGAGAAAATTAGGGTTAGAAAGGAGGAAGTTGTCCCCTTGCATGGAATCGCTAAATATTTTTACAGTTGGTCGGGAGAATTCCATTAACATCTGATTATTTATTTATTTATTTATTATCATTTTTAAAAAAAAATTATTAAAGTGATGACAACGAAGAACCAACTACCTTAGACTTCTGGTTTCCATTATTATTCATTGATTGGGTGGCTTCTTCCACTTAATATATACATACATACATACATACATACATACATACATACATACATACACTATTCTCCACATGGAGCATACTGCGTACAAAGAATTATAGACAAGGAATACGAATATATATACATATATATATGTGGGGGAAAATATCAATTAGGACACTCATTATTAAAATAATATTAATATTATTAATATTTTCTCGGTTTCAAATAATAATTTCCTTGTCAATAGGAGGAGTAAAGGGATTAGCAAAATAACATACCGATCCAAAAGTTTCATCCGTTAGAATTAAAATCGGAACCTCTTAGATCTAAATCGAATTTTGAATATAATCATCATATAGTGACTGCACCACCGCACAGAAAAGTTTAACGAGAGGTTGGCCTCCTAGCTAGCTGGGGGAATCTTCGGACGGCTCGGCTTCGGATCGCCCTAGATTCTGCATCGAAGTTGCAGTCCAAGCAAGGCTGATGTTCCGGTTAGACACGACTGGTAATGGCCGAAAGGAGCCAGTCAGGCTCCGACTGGTATTTATTCATTGTGATTTCTTATCCCTTATCGGCGCCGAACCCTCTTTCGGCCATGATCGAGACCGTCTCTCATCGATGTGCCGACAGGATCTTAGGNCTGCACCACCGCACAGAAAAGTTTAACGAGAGGTTGGCCTCCTAGCTAGCTGGGGGAATCTTCGGACGGCTCGGCTTCGGATCGCCCTAGATTCTGCATCGAAGTTGCAGTCCAAGCAAGGCTGATGTTCCGGTTAGACACGACTGGTAATGGCCGAAAGGAGCCAGTCAGGCTCCGACTGGTATTTATTCATTGTGATTTCTTATCCCTTATCGGCGCCGAACCCTCTTTCGGCCATGATCGAGACCGTCTCTCATCGATGTGCCGACAGGATCTTAGGAAGAACGATAATTGCCAGGAATTTTTCAAGCGAAAGAACAAAATCGCGAGGAAATTGTGGACTTGCATGGAACGCGTGCCATGGCTGAAATGTCACACCGCAAAACACACCTTGACTTTCCATCCATTCACTTTGACTCATTCCCCAGATTTAATTTCTTTCCGTTTTCTCCGCCCTTTTTAAATCCCCCACTTGATAATAAATATGAAATAGTATTATTAGTTATAATTATAGTAAAATTTTTATTTATATATTTGATTTATATATATTTTTAAATCATATATATTTGATTCCGTAATATATCCGAGTTTTAATTTTAACGGTACGGTAATGTGGTATAGTGACATGTTATAAAATTACTGATATGAAAAAAAAAATATATCGACGTAACATACCACGTGACACCGTTAAAATTATAATTTCAACGCTCTATAAAATCAAATATATATAATTGAAATAGTGATTTTAAAATATATAAAATTTAAATAAATAAAAATAAACATATAAAATTTTCAAAATAATTCTCCCCATTTTTTTTTCACCTCCATTATAACGGTCAAAGAACNAATTGCCAGGAATTTTTCAAGCGAAAGAACAAAATCGCGAGGAAATTGTGGACTTGCATGGAACGCGTGCCATGGCTGAAATGTCACACCGCAAAACACACCTTGACTTTCCATCCATTCACTTTGACTCATTCCCCAGATTTAATTTCTTTCCGTTTTCTCCGCCCTTTTTAAATCCCCCACTTGATAATAAATATGAAATAGTATTATTAGTTATAATTATAGTAAAATTTTTATTTATATATTTGATTTATATATATTTTTAAATCATATATATTTGATTTCGTAATATATCCGAGTTTTAATTTTAACGGTACGGTAATGTGGTATAGTGACATGTTATAAAATTACCGATATGGAAAAAAATATATATCGACCACGGGACACCATTAAAATTATGATTCCGACGCTCTACAAAACCAAATATATATAACTGAAATAGTAACTTTAAAATATATAAAATTTAAATAAATAAAAATAAACATATAAAATTTTTAAAATAATTCTCTCCATTTTTTCCCCCACCTCCATTATAACGGTCAAAGAACACTTGATCCGTAAGCTGACCGTTTGAATTGTTAGGTTATCGTAGACGAATCACCGGCCTTCGTGTCACTGTTCCATCGTTTGCACATGCGGAAAATTCACGACTCGATAGGTTTTTTAAAAAAAGAAAAAGGAAAAAGAGGGCAATTAAATTGGGTATTAATTAATTAATTAATTAGTGTACGAATTTCAAAGTCGGTGCTGTGTTGGAGTACTGTCCTTGTATATGATGTGTCCAATTTTCTTCGATCACACGGCCACGTTCTTCGATCGATACCATTTTCTGTACTCATCATGTAGTATAGTAGACCACAAGCAGCCTAATTCTTTGAAATTTCGAGACATAAAAGACAATCATTTTCCCTGTAAGATAAGTTATAATTGCTAAAAATATACATATTTTTTTAAAATCATGAATACTATCATTTTAAGATACTTAACTTTGAAATAGATTACTCATTTTTCCGTAATTGAGTCTTACTTTTTTTTTTATCCTTACAATCATTTGTGTTTGATTTTGTAGCATACTTGAATTTTACTTTTAACGACGTGCTGATGTGACATAATGACGTGTTGATAAGTTATTGACATGGCATGGCATATCACCGTGAAAAATCGCAATGCGGTACCAGTAAATGTCACATCGACGAACTTTAAAATTAGAGCACTAGTGCATGTATTATGAAATCAAACATATATATATATATATAATCGAATGAATCAATTTGAAATATATAGAACCGGTGACAAATACATACGATCTCTACCGTAATTCTGCTAGATGCTTTTAAGGAACGTGAATTGAAAGGTAAAAACGAGAATTGAGAGATCGATCTAGTCCAAAGATCTATGGCTCTCCATCGTTCTTGGCATATCTGTCAAGCTTGTCCATGACCGGGGTGAAATTTCATTGCCCATTTATCCCTTACGGTGATCCCGGAGAAGGGGCTCTTTAATGTCCCACCGGATCCACCACTTCCTCGTCGAAGCACTTCTCATTCTGTATATTGGTCAAAGTTCAACTATGACGGGAAAAGAGGGGGGCGGGGGTGGGGGTAAATAAGTCATAATATTTTTCCGTACGAAGTGGGCTCGACCTTAGAAATTTTGTAGTTAACGTCAGGGGAACAAATGTGTATATATACATATATATGTAAAGTCTTTGATGTGAAATATGTTTGCCCCCTCATGAGTAAGAAAAAAACCCATTATTTTGTATTAGAATATTGGTCATGTATATGCACTTGTATATTATTTATATATATACATATACATATTTTATATATGATATCTAGAGTTTTGATTGAGTGGAATCTCGCCATTGACCGTAGGGTTCATAGCTAAAAGTTGGATTGAATTCAGCAGTGTAAAATTATGTAAATCCAAGATAAAGTCATTGGATAAAGGTGTGGTTTTTTTATGGTACGAGATGAAAAGAATTTTTCATATTTTATATTTTTATTGTTATTTTGAACCATNGGGATTTTTTATGGTACGAGATGAAAAGAATTTTCTATATTTTATATTTTTATTGTTATTTTGAACCATTTTTGCTCGTACCAATTTTTACAATTGGAAAAAGAAAATTACTATTTTCTCCTTATTGGTGATTCTCTTTTTCAGTGTATCCGTTTCTCCGGGGAATTGAGCACAGCTGTGAGGTAGGTCTAATCTCTTTATTGGCATTTTCTTTGCCTCTTCTCTCCTGTATAATACATATGCATGTGTGTGTGTGTGTGTGTATGCGTGCAAATACATCTTATAGGATCAGAATATGATTTTTTTTTTATCTTCTTCTTTTGAAGCTGTTCCTCAATTCCAAAATGGTTCCCAACCAGAGGAGCAGCAGCCTAGGCTGCTCTCATCCAAGAAACAGCTCGTGTCGACCGTATGCTGCTGCGCCAAGGCAGCATCGGTACAGTGGCTCGTGGTATCCCCAGCTTGGTGGATCTTCGTCATTTCCATGCAAATCAGAGAGATCAAGTTGGAATTTTGGCACTGAACGTTGACAGCCTCGGCTTGCGTCTTTGCCAGCTCGGTCTTGAGTTCAACTATCTGTTTCTGCAGCTGGCAGATCGCTCCCGCACACCCGTAAACCGGGTCCCTGAGCCTTGCATGTGCTTCATAGACCATGCTGCTTGCCGCATCTGCTCTTTGCGAATCCGGCAGTTCCTATAGTAGGATATTTTGTGGGGGTACATATCTTCAATTAGTGTGTTTAGACTGACAGATAATCACAGTGGATGAGCTCAAATCCAACGAGAAAGTTTAGATTGGTCAATGATGAAACCACATCCCATACTCAGCTCTTGACAATATGTTCTAACCGCAAGTTTTTGTATGTGAATGCCTGTATGTACCTGCAAGAACTTGATGATATTTGCAGCCCCGAAGACTCGGTGGGCGATGGTGAACTTGTACGGGTCAGTCGGTGGAAAGTAGGGGGCCAGCACGCACTTATCCACGCACCTCCGGCGGAGGATCTTGCAGGCGGCGCAGGGGCTGACCACGGCCACCACGCTGCTGTTATCGCCAGGCGAGCAAGTGGGTGGAGGAGACAGAGGAGAAGAACTGGCCCTGGGCGGTGGAGGAGGAGGTGGAGACTGCGGCGACGACGCCATTTCTTCTCCTACGTAGAGAGAGAGAGAGAGAGAGAGAGAGGAGTTTCTGGTAGGGAAATCTAAGAGCAGAAGAATATTATATAGCGGAGGAATTATTGTCTTGATTACATCACTACTTACTTAATTATTACCTTTTTTTACAACAAAATAATATCAGAAATTCAAAAAAGAAAAAAAAAGGATGAAGAAGTTCACTGGCGATCATCATCGCAATCGAGATCTCTCATTGACCGCTGCGACCAAGAAGAACCTGATCCAAATCCCCGTTCCCATAATTCCATACCTCCTATTAATGTGGAATGCTACGTGGCCGGATCACGATGCCGACAACTATTACATCGGAGGGCGCCGACTTTTTGGTTCAACGAGGTGAGGGTCCCTGCTCCTGCTGCTGCTGCTGCTGCTGCTGGTGCCGCCGATTTCAGGACAGCGGATTGTCGTTAGCCGTCCGGCGATGACGTGGTGATTATCTGACGGAGACATCCCTTCATAGTCCGACTCGTCGTCTCTCACAGGCCACGTGTTGTTTACCAGTAAGGATCGGGACACTGGGTGGAATCAATTGTTACATTACACGGTCACATCGAGTATATGGAAAATACATGACTGATTATAAATTTTTATAAATATAAGTAAAATAATTATAGAGTCAGATGCAATCGTACAACGTGATGTGTCTTGAATTAAAAATAATAATTTGCTGATTATATTATGAAATTTTTGAACAGCTGATGATCTGATTTTCAAAATATTAACTTACATATAATCAATTATACACTAGTGCTGACAGTCTACCCCAAAGGTCACCAAGTCCGAATAGTCGCCGGTGCGGCCGCCTCCATTTTTCTTTCAACCGGTTAGGAAATCAGTCCCATCTGCCGTTTGATTTTTCCGGATCAAGAATGAAAGGAGCACAAAGATCATCAAAGAAGGTTTGTCTTTGCACAGAGGAAATTCCCGGAGTTCGGCTCGATTTCAAAGTCATGTTTCCCATGCCAAAGACTTTGTGTTGAATAAATTAGGGGGAGGGGTAGCAAATAAGTAGGCAAATCTAATTGGTGAGGCGAGCACGCCCAGCGAGTCAGTAGAGCAGCCTCACTGTGTTTGCCTAGGTTGGCACTCAACACTAGAAAACAAGAGTACAACTCTATGCTGCCCGTCTCAGGGGATAGGATTGCATGGAACCGCTAAGGTCGGCGAGGTTTATGAGAGGGTTCGAGGCCGGTGAGGTTTATGAGGGTTCATGGCCTTGAGTAATAGTATGGTTTCTCTAATAATAAAACCTGCTGCTGCTGCTGCTTAAGCCAACCCCTCAATTTTCAGGCTCGTCACAGGCTCCGCGTCTTAGGCAAAAATATATAATGCCATGTTCATAAAATATATATATATATATATATATCAGCACAAAGGCATAAAGCTCTACCATCCCCTCGGGGACCAGTCCCCATCTCCAACATCCGACAGGTTAGTTTCTATGCTCCGAGCCCCATTCGGAAAAATTGATAAGAGGGTCAAAAGCATGTAGGGACCAGCCCCTTTCGAGGCAAAACATAATCTTCTGATAAGGTCAAAGGTGGACACCGCTTCTCCTACCCCCAAACACAATGGGAAGGCAAAGACCAAGTTTATGCGTGTGGTATCCCTCATACAGAGAACCCATCCACCCATAGCTGCTACCCATTATTACTGTTATAACCTAAACTGCGTTCAAGAGAGAAATAAGATAATGATCAATAATCATTGCATTCCAGGTCGAGCACAGTGCACAAAACATGACTAGAGAGTATTATTATATTTACAATTCAATCATATCATGCTATCATTAATTAATCGCATCAACTGCGGAGAGCATAGTGGGTTTGATTAATTGAGATAAAGAGATTGAAAAGCAAGAAGGAACCTGTCCTGTAGTTTCCACATGCTCTATTGAATTTGGGTTTTCTCTGTAACAGGAGATTTATGGCATCCGAAATAGAACCTCACAGTGAATAATACAAAAGATAAGTATCAAAAAATGTACAGAAAAAGGAAATTAGGTGAAGTAACTTAAAGCAGATGTACAAGATTTGGCGCCAAAGGTCCTCTGCCTTGAAACCAAATCTTAGGAAGCAAAAATAATGTCCAAACGAGAAGAAGGCAATTTTTCTGTTACAAAGGAGTCAGTTTTCCGATAGCATATGAAAATTTAGGACAACTCAATTTGCTCAAATTTATTGAGTGTAAAATGGCTCCAACACAACCCTCAAGGCAGAAACACAGGTATATTCCTTTGGTTTAGGAAGGTGACATCAACCAATCAGCCCTTTTTTTTTTGGGGAGGGGGGCGGACCAAAACCAATCTGTCATTTGAAATTACCAAAAAGTTTCCGTCAGTTTTGACCAAGAATAGTTGGGCCACTGGTGAAGAGTGAAACTGTAAATTTGTTCATCATGCAATAATCTAAAGTGCTCATGATGAGCGAGAAACGCGTGCATCAGAAGAAATGCTACCTACAGTGGAGTCTGTTTTTGTATGCAAGCTGTTATTCTTCCTCAGATGTCACCGGTATTTACAAAAAAAGTCTTCTCATTCATCACTATTTACTCATCACAAGAAGCCTCCTTAGATCTCCAGGTGCATGTGAACAAATTCTGTTTCACAAGTAGGGTAAATCCTTTGAGCTACCAAATCTATATACAATTCAATAAAAGAATCATCGTCCAGTAATTAATAATAGTAATTGTAGAGAGCAATATAAATTTCAGACAACGTAATGAGGAAATGATGAGCTTGCACTGACACATATTGAATTTCAGTTAATTGCTCGATAAAATTTAAGCAGGCAATAATTAAGTACCTAAAGTAGATCCCCAACGATAACAACTATGCCTTCTGATTCACATATTACTTTCAGGAGTATCCATGAGGCCAAGAAACAGTTTGCCTGCAAAGAAAACAATGAAGGTATATCTCAATCTGAGTCCTGTCAAAACATCTCTAATATGAAATATCTAGGATTGAAACATATGGAATAGCATGTGCACCTCAAAAAACAGCAAAATAGGAAAACAATACATGGATAACACAAAAATTAAGCCTCCATGTCCAGCAATAGGGAAAAAAAAAGCCAGTTGAAGTTCATCTAGAATCCTTGAAGCAACTTCACCAGAACAAAAGGACTTGGGCACTGTATGGAATACAGAATAGCATGAATCTGTAGTCCACTGTTCAACTGGGTAATTGTTTGTCTTTGAGATTACAAATCATGAAAATCCATTCCTAGAGCACAACATTATACATATTCATTGTTCTCATTATAGTTGATATGGATCTAAATCCCTTCACAAACTGGGTTTTGTTGGACACTTTCCACATAATGATTTCCAAGAATTATGAAGAATAGTCTGCAATTATTGATTATTTTCTTTTAACCATTTGTAAACCTTGGTGCTATGATCATATATTTCCAGATGGAAAGGAAACTCTCTGATTGTGATAAGTGAGGAGTTTCAAAGGATGCCTGTACGAAAAGCCCCCATCATTGTTTTTGTACTAAAAAAAACTTGATGACTTCAAAAATGCCAAAACATAGATAATTTTGAAAATAAAAGGGAAACAAGAAAGAGATGTTGGTTGAGGGGGATCTCAAACAACAGGAAAAAATATAATGTTCAAGCATTCATATCCATAAATGAAAAAGAATGCAATACCTGAACTCCTAAGAATGGTTTCTTCAGCAGCAAAAGGTGACAAATGCCACGATACAAGTCTAGCTAGAAAAAATCCTCAGTAAGCACCACAAGTGGAGAATACCCTATTTTTCAACCCTTGATATGCTTTTTCTTCTCCTAAGAAGCCCGCTCATCAGATTCATATAGGTAAACTTACTCACACCAATACCCTTCTGATTTAACTCTTCAAAGAGATGCATTGCATCCTTAAATTTACCTTGAGAACAAAGCTCGTTTATCTGTTCAGAGTAAGCAAGACTTCCATCAGACTCTGGCATGGATTTACCAGCTTCTACACTTTGTCTCTGCTCCTTTTGCACTGTCAGATCTGAAACTTCTCCAAATTGATAAATTCTTGACATGAACCCTTCTACTTCCTCTCTCCTAACAGGATCAGTTAGAGCACTCATGGCACCAAATATTGCATTATATGTGTAATTGTCAGGCCCCACTTTCCGCTCATTCATCTCTGTGAGAAGATCAAATGCCTCCTCAAATCTTCCTTCTTTGCACAAACTTGATATCAACGTGTTGTAGGTAACCACATCAAGAGTTTTTCCTTTGGATTTCCATGTGTCAAAGAGCTTCAGAGCCTTTTCTAGCATTCCTTCCTTGCATAGACCATGAAGGAGAATGTTACATGTGAAAACATCAGGCTTAAATGAGTGCTCGACCATCTTGTTGTGAAATTGAAAAGCTTTTTCCACTTCCCCTTCCATGCAGTAACCGTGTATAATTGTGTTAAAAGTGGTTTCATTAGGGAAGAGCTTACCATCTAGAAGCTCATTCAACTTTTCCACTGCTTCATCAGTCCTCCGAGACTGGCAGAGCCCTCCAATCATAGAATTATGTGTGATAATACTAGGGATGATACCCTTCTCCTTCATTTCATCCCATAACTCAATAGCTCTATTCGCCTTCTCATCCTTAAAGTAACTTGTGATTAGAGTACCATAACTAACCTCATCAAGCAAATAACCCCTCTTTCTGGCACTAGTAAGCAAGTCATAAGCCTCATCGAGCTTTTTCTCACTGCAGAGAGTATGGAGGATAGTATTCAGTGTAACAATATCCATCTTCAATCCTTTCTTCTGCATCTCATTCATCATCCTGAATGCTTCACCTATGTTTCCTGCTTTGCAGTATCCATTTATGAGAGTATTGTATGTAACACAATCTAGGGAGAACCCACCTTCCTCCATTACCTTGATAGCTTCAGTAGCCTTGTCCATCCTCTTCTCCTTGCAAAACCATTTTATCAGAATGTTATGAGTAACAGAGTTCAACTTCAGTCCTCTCTCCTTCATTTCATCAACCAATTCGAATGCCTCTGAGCTAGACTTCCACTTGAAACATCCATCAATAAGGGTGTTATAACTAACTACATCAGGCGATAATTTCAAGTTCTCCATCTCACCCCTAAGTCTGAATGCCTCATCAATCATACCATGCCAGCAGTGCCCACTAATCAGCATGTTATACGTCCAAACATCAGGCAATATTCCATTTTGAGACATCAAGTCAATCAGCTTCGCTGCCTCCTTCAACAAACCCAACTTGCAGTAACCATAGATTGAGATGTTGTAAGTGCTTCGATTTGGAACAACCCCTCTATCCTTCATCTTGAGCAGCAAATCCCTAGCCTTTTCCAGCATTCCTTTCTTAAAAAACCCATCCAAAATCGTGTTATATGTGATGTCATCAGGGGAGCACCCAAATTCATCAACCATCCTATTAATCAACTCAAACGCGTCCTGGAACTTGCTCTCCAAGCAATACCCATTAATCATAATATTAAAGGTGGCAACGCTAGGCACGACCCCGAGTTTCAGGACATCATTGAAGACCTCTCTAGCGAGCAAGATGGAGTGAAAGGAACGGTACCTTATCAAGCCTGTGAGCAAAGTATTGCAAGTGAGGAGGTTGGGGCGGAGGCGGTGGCGGCGCATCTTGTGGAAGATTTGGGCTGCCAAGTGGGGGTGGCGGCATTGGACGTAGGCTCCAATGGCGGTGTCGAGGAGGGCCTTGGAGGGTCTCGGGGCGGACCTGCTGGGGCCTTGGAGGAGGAGGCGGTGGAGCTCATGTTGGCTATCTGAGGGGATGAAGGAGACAAGTAGGGACTTGGCGGCGGAGAACTTGTTGTGGGCAAAGAGGTCGGAGAGAACGGGGAGAAGGACGGAAGGTGGGGAGAGGGAGCAGGAAGGGGAGTTGAAGTGGGCCCAGCGGATGAAGGAGATGAGGGTGGCAGGGGCAACCGTTAAGGTGAGGGATTGGAGGATGGGGAGGACGACGTTGGGGTTGAGCTGGGGAAGATGAGGGTTCAGGGACTGGAAATTGGGCTTAGGGGAGGCGAGGGTGGCAGTGATTAGGGCGGCGAGGGCCGTGCTGGACGGCGCCGCATTGGCCATATTTGGAGGTGGAGATGGTTCAGCCTTAGGGTTTCAACTGACTTAAGCGGAGGTTTTGCCGGGAAGGTGCCATGGGAAGTTGTGTGGAACGGCCGGACAAGAAAGTGAAAGTGGCTTGATCCGAATGACTCGGCTCAAACCGGTTCGACCTAGGAAGGAATAATAACTCTTTTAATTACATTTTTTTAATTAATCGGGTGCTGATAAATTCGGCCAACTTTTGACTTCAATCCTTAATTTCTGATGCCAAAAATTTCTGTGCTGATTTCAATTTCGTTCTGCCTTAATTTCACTAATAGTTTAGACAGTAATCGGATCGTTTTGAGGATATCTGCAAAATGAATTGACTAAGCCCTTTGTATATGAGGCAGTTCAAAGGCCAAAAAAGCATCATGTCCTATCGGCTAACCAATTCGATCAAAGCATTACCTTTTTAATAGGTAAGTTGATGGTTCGCAGTCACGACGAGACACCTAACTGAGTAGTGCACCGCATCGTATCCTACGTTAGTTCAAGAAAAGATTAAGCTTGCCAGAGAGCTGAGACTCCACTTTTCTGCTCAAACAGTGTGCATCATCACGAAGGTAGCAAAGTTCTCGCTGCTTCCTATCGGTTGTTCATTCTGATTCTAAGTTCAGGATTGTATACTGTGCTTGAGAATGCATCTAGACTGCGATCAACACATTCAGATGTTGCTCATCAGCTTGGCGAAGATTGAGAGTGGGCTTAAGTTTGGGTTTTGCGATTAGTGGATAACTGATGGAGAAAGAGATGGTAATTATGTCTAATCTGTGCTCAGACTATATATATGTTTGGTGCATTAGTATACCACTTTTAGAATTCTTTCGTGACAAAAGGGAAGGTTTCTGTATAGAACTGGTGCTCATCACCTGCCTTAAAATCATAAAATGGATGAATTAGTCTCTGAAAACTCGAGCTTCCAAACTATTCATATTGTTGAGATATGGATCTGTGAAATCACCTGTTTCCTAATAGATAGTGTTTGTAGACTGTGGCCTCTTGTATTAAGCACAGGCCGCCAGTGATAAGCAGCTATTTCTCGTGATACTCCTTGTAGAGCAGCTTAGATGTTTTGGAATGGACCATTTTCACGGATAACCTGAACCGTTCTTTGACGTTTCATGGCTTTGCAGGATCTACTATTTTGCTACAACATTGCTGTGAACAAATCTGATGAAGTGAAAGTAAACTGGGGAAATCTGCTGCAAGTGTGGGCCTCAAACTTGCTGAAGTCTACCCACCCTGACAGTCTGTAGGCATTGAGATGATCTTTTCCAACCTTTGCAAATTTGCTGACCTCTTCTGTTTCATTTACATTTACCAAGAATCTTGTGGGAGAATACTTACTTTTGAATCAAGGTGATGCTGCACAACAAGAAGTAGAGCAAACAGAGATGATTGATCAAGTATCAGCCATGTGGATTGATACCATATTACCTCTCTCTTTGCTTCGAACTAATATGTAAGTTGATAACAACCATTTTTCCTTGCCAAGCAATTTTGATTTACGAAAACCATCTGANTTCTCTTTACTTCGAACTAATATGTAAGTTGATAACTACCATTTTTCCTGGCCAAGCAATTTTGATTTACGAAAACCATCTGAAAGATTCAATCCCACACCTTTACTGATGAGAAGATCATTGTGAGTCTTCTTTAAAACACTGTTATCTTAAAACAATATATGCAAATTTCGTGAAAGAAATCTCACTCTCAGTCGATGTGGGTGACGGGTCTACTGCTCTGAGCTGATGTTGGTGCCATCAGGTTGAGCCCAAAGCCAAAACAAATGGTCCCTCTCCCTCCCCAGCAGACTGCTTTAGCAGACATACATGTAGTTTTGCTTGGTATATGCGTCAGCTTCCTGATTTGAAAACCCTCTAGCAGCCTGGGGTGGGGAATAGGAAGGCTAATCTTCCGGTTTTCTTCATTCAAGACAGTACTTTTATGGGCTCCTGCTCCAGGCCCTGTATTGGCTCATCATCAATAGAGAAAATATGATGCTAGAGTGGAAGAGAAACAAGAAGAAGGGGAAGGCTAGTCATCATCGTTAACAATGCTGTTGCTGTTCATGGTCATGTCTTATGCCATCCGCACGCTCTTCAGTGACATCAGAGGGTAAAAGCAACGGTCCACGACTTTCGGTTCTCAAGTAGTTAAACAGTTTAACACTCGTATATTAATCTATTTATTTATTACAATTTAATTAAATAATAATTCTTCGCATTACGAAGAGTTTCTCATAAAAGCCAGCCGAGCTCATGGCCTGCAGTCTGCAGAAGAAGCCAGAGACCAGTCATCTTGATCTGGAGATGGAGCCAAACCCAAAAAACGGCGCGTTTCTCATGCCTCAGTCTCCTTAAACGACGTCATTCTATGGTCCTTTAATTTCGCCCTTCAATCCCACACCGATCCCGATGACAACCAGAGGGAGACAGCCGAGATATAAAATGATGGGCCGGGCGATATTTCAAGTCATACCTTTCTCGGCCTTTTGGCTAAGATCAAGTGTAGTATCTGTTCTTATCAGTTTAATATCTGATACGTGGGCCAATGGTCCACATGATATTAAATTAATTTTTCTAGGGGGAGGGCCCGCAACGGTAGCTTGCTACTGGGGCCTTCGAGCGTCGCCCGGGCGTTGCACTAAAGCCCGGGCCAGGCGCACCCCTCCATCTACAGTTGAAAGTGTTTGGGCCTGGGGGATAGTGAGTGCTATGCAGCTTATCAAATTTGCTGTTCATTCTGTATGTTGTCTGGTTAGTACTGCCTGAATAATTTGCCGTTTGATGGGTGCGCACACGTTGAAAAGGGACTGTTTCTTCTACGTATGTGTGATAAAAACTAGGCTTTATTATGAAGATTCATCTTTTCTAGCTACAGGGGCGAAAATGTCTATCTATGAAGTAGACGAGACATGAAAGCAACAGAGGAGCATGATGATGCCAGTAAGCAAGAGAAGGAAAGGGGAAGATTTTCACTTCAGCGAGGGAGTTGAGAAGGAATTGGAATATGTAGAATAAATGCACATGAACACAGGGATTTGAGCCCAAAGCGTGGATCAGGGCAATGCCAGTGAGACTAGGAATTTTAACTTTTCCTTTTCCTCTGTCCACCATGCCAGTTTTGCATTCACAACTCATGTTTATAGATGGAGCACCAGTCCCATTCTAAAGTATTGTTTCATATATTTTCTCAATAGAAGAGGCAAGCAAAGGCATGCGATCAACGACTTCAATGGTAATGTGCATCGCATCTGTCGACAATTCCTAGGAGAACTCTCTAATGACATGTTACAAGCACGTCAACACTGAACTTTGCACGGTTACAAATATCTACAGTAAAAAAGTCGCAGACATAGGGATGTTTCTACTATCACTTTCCAATTCTATTGAGATATATCTGCATAAATAGTGGATGGATTTCCCAGTTTCCGAGTATGAAGCATTACACAGCAGAACTTGATCAATCTTTGAGAATTTCTGAGTCAGGAGTCAGCAAGTGACACTCGGGCGTGACCTTCACCATGACCTCCTCCTGCTTGTTAAACAAAAGAAGCAAGGTTTTATTGTTCTATTGGTATAGTCTCCAACGATAAGAAAGAACAAGAAAACAAAGCGTCTACGTATACATACCTCGATTATCATTGTGATCATCCCGGGACCACCCTGCTTCAATCAGGGGGCAAAATTAAGAAGAAAAAAAAAAGGAGCAGTCAGGATCAGAGCAACTTGACCAGTTCAAGAATCTGAANGAAAACAAAAAGGAGCTGTCAGTATCAGAGCAACTTGACCAGTTCAAGAATCTGAAACAGCCTAAAAGCTGGCGAATGATGCACCCTACCTTCAAGAGCTTCTCCTCCCATTTTATCTCATTCCAGCATCTCGATTCTGATGGGTCCCATGCGCTAGGAGCTCTAACACTTTCCACGTGCTGCAAAATCCGCAAGCTATCTGCAGGCAACACGAGTTTGCTGAAATAATTTGAAAACTAAACTTATTAATAGCATGCTAACCCACGAATCCTACTTGTGATAAAAGCCTCTTCCCACAATTCACGCATTGACCATGAAGGTGCAACTTGTCTGACAGGTATTCCCTTGTCTAAGCACACTCTGCAAATACCAGTAACAACAAATTCGAAGTGGTCCTACAAGCACCATTTGAAGTGTATGGCAGCTAATACCTCCAGACGTTTCTGAAGCCATTATTCAATTTCTTATTAGAAAAGGCTATTAATGTAGTTATCTGATAACTTTCCAGCAGAGTAAAGAAAAGTACAGGAAAAATAAAAACATTTTAGGGAAATTCAGCTTAAAGAGGGCATACTCAATGACTAGTTGCCTTATAACACCTGGAAGAACCCCATCACCAAGGGGAGCAGTCTGTACTTCAAAAGAAGAGTAGGCACCTTCATCTCCATTGCTAGATTTTTCGTCCTGCAAGAAGGTGGGGAAAGCCAGAAAAGTTTGTAGGCCAAGAGCCTGTTTTACAGCTGAACGAGTTCATAAATAATGGAATCAAAATCTATGACTAAGCAGTTAACACGGTTACATGCCTACCCTGTGACTCACTACAAAGAAGTTTGACACCGATCCTTCGAGTATGTGTTCACCATCATTTGACAGCAATAACTCAGTGACTGAAGGAGGCCTCAACTTCTCCAGAGACTTCCTACGCCTGCTTGGAAAATAAAAATCTCAGCATATGGATTCTGAGACTAAAATTCAATAAGACATTGATATAAGGAGCCCTTCTTGATTTTATATTGGACTTGAAGTGTTCTGTTCCATAGAAAGTGCTTTCGGTCTGGACAGAATTTAGAGAAGCATCTTTCTAGGGAAATCCTTTTTATGGCTGTTTTGGTAGTGATGACAATCTGCATACCTAGAAACTGTGAAATGACGGAATGTGAAAGTTAAGTTTGTTTCTTGTGGCAACAAAGAATAGAGCTCTTCATGAAGTCAAGTCTTTTTGTTTCCTCATAATCGTACAAATTTAAACACTATATTAAGAATGCGTCTTTGTAGTCTAATAAAATCACTCTTCTGATTTCCTAAAGAAGCATATCATAGGACCAGTGCTATACCTCAGTTGCATTATAACTGACCTTACCCAATCAGAATACTTTGCTGATGCAATGATCCTTCCGCGCCCCACCAAAGCCAAATGGGCCCCACTAGCACCAAACACCATCGGAACATATGACCCAACATGAATATGAACATCAAGAGCCCTGGAGATCTTCTGTTCATCTAAACTCACAGTTCCAGTCAACTTCTGTGAGTTCCCACAAACAAGAACTGTGATGGCCCATTCATGCTCCGGATTCATACTCTCAGTCATGAAAGGAACCACTTTGCTCATTGATTTATTGACTGAACCCCGAATGATTGGTTCAAAATGGGAAGATTTTATTGATGCTGACAATGATGAATGAGAACTGAACCAGCTCGATCCAAACAAAACCTTAGGATTCGTACTGAAAAGTATTCCAACGGAACTAGCAAGTCTCTTCAAATGCCGCTCCCATAGCAATATGTATGAGACATTGTTGTGAGTCCGTGTGGTCGTATATGCACCTAATCGAATCTTAGTCAATCATTAGAAATCAATACAAGCAACATTTATATCCTACCTATATCATGTAAATGGTATACGTGCATCCCTGGCCAGGGAAATTATTGCCAGGTCTACTAAAAGACGGTTCCAAGTGAGGATCCAAGTTCTATCCTTCAGTCTCTCTCTCTCTCTCAGAGAGAATGCAAGTTCATGACATTACGAGTTGCATACTGTTGACTTCCTTTCTTTCACCGACCAGAATTCCTGTATTTTCGCTCTTCAAGTTCATCAAAAAAACCTTTGTCTTCAGCCTTTTATATAACTTTAACCTTGTAATAGCTTGATGAAACTAAACTNTCTCTCTCTCTCTCTCTCTCTCTCTCAGAGAGATGCAAGTTCATGACATTATGATTTGCATACTGTTGACTTCATTTCTTTCACCGACCAGAATTCCTGTATTTTCGCTCTTCAAGTTCATCAAAAAAACCTATGTCTTCGGCCTTTTATATAACTTTAACCTTGTAATAGCTTGATGAAACTAAACTCGATGCAGACCATTCCTAGTGACCATGATCATCACTTGAACATTCGTCATATCCTCGATACGGATATGCATAAACATAAGCAAATAAAAATGAGACATTTTCACGCCCACTTGAGCAATTACCGAAGCTCATAATCAATAGCTCTGTGTTCAAGTAATCCACCATTTCTGGCACAAGCAGCAGATAATGGAGACAGCCCCTCAACGAAACATATCACGATAATTTCACGCACTGCTCAATTCAACCCAACAATTATATAGAAGCAAAAGAAAATTACTGCTCCAAAAAGAAATCAGAGTTGGGGAGCTGTTCGGATGCGAGGGAGGTACGCATGCATACCGGGATGGGCCTCGAGGAAGGAAGAAACGGGAGGGACGTCGGAGGTCTGAGAAACAACGCCGTTGCTGAAGAGAAACCTCGTACTGCTCATTTGTCTCCTGCCTCCTTCGCCGAATGTCGGAGACTGAATACTGAGCGAGCGGGGACGGACAGGAGGGCCGGGCGGAAGAACCGGCCTCCCCATCTTCGGAGAAATCCAAAATTTACACATTTATGCAATGAAGTCCTATAGCTTTTACTTAGTGCAACACAGTCCTCCATCTTTATTCAATTCGTAGACCTGATCGGTGACGGAATCACAACCCGGTCCTAACGTTTGGTTTACTTGACAATTGATAATTTAGTGTTGCCTATAATTCAGTCCAATGGACGGGCTGAAACGGCCCAATTTTGCTCCTCAAGCCCAGCCCAAGTTTGAGTTGGCTTGTAAAATGAGTAAACCTATACATGTATATTGATATGCATGTCAATAAAAATTGTCGGACCCTTTTTAATCCCAGTCCAAGTTGACTCGATTGGTTCACCACCATTTTTTTCACTAGCAAAACTCAAATTCGGGACCTTATTTAAGGGAACATATGTGTCTAATCATCTAAATCAACTCATTGATCGAGTAGAGAAAGTTTAGCATGGAAAATTCAATGTTTGTTTACTTCCCTTAGATGGCTTGTTTAGCCATACACTCTATGTATATGTATTTGCCTCTTAGATATCCCGTCATCTTATTTCTCCATTAGAGAGAGAATTTTAATTCTAATGAGCCGACCTTCTCGCTTTTGTGTGTGTATATATACAAACTTGAAGTTGAATTAGTGGTTCTCTTACTAAACTATCATATGGGTGATTTAAGAATTAAATTTTAGATTGAGATGGTCGATGATAATTTTTCTAAGGATCACAGCCCGACCATAGGTTAGTCTCGAACTACGCTTCGGTTGGTTTGGATATATTGCGTGGTGCAAATATATATATATATATATACACACATATAGGCTGAATGTTAAATTTGCATATGATACGAAATGTGTTTAGGTTTTTGGGATCACCTTCTTCCTGGGCAGAATATTAAGAGTGCTCTACTACAGAAAAGCATCTATAACTTTTATCTTGAGAATTAATCAATATAAGACATAAATAATAGTATTAAATTCGTTGTGAAGAGATCAAACTCGTTTTCATATAAAATTTTTAATTGATAGGTAATGACAATTAATCTTTTTATAAACATATAATTTTACTTTCACTGGACCGAAGTGGGATGTATATCTTGACAGATGGCTTATCGATCACGTGTTAATCGGAGTAGTTTACTGTCCCAAATCGGTTAAATTCCTCAGTTATCGATATATCCAATTCGAATGTAATGACATCATGATGACTAGCAGTAATTCTTATTGCAATAATAAAATCTCGATATGAGTTTTAACCGATCGAGAACGAGAGTATCGAGTTAACTAATTCACAAAACTCAACCTATGAACTCTTAAATTCATGCATGTGTGCAATAAAATTGTGGTCGAACGCTGATGATGCTCCAACAGGCAGCAGAACTGTTCGTCAATTGGTCTGCCAGAAAAGCAACGCAGCTGTTGTCTGTTGATGCTTTGACCTAAGCTAATATTCATCCATTAGTTTATCTTAAAAACAAAAACTAGCATATGATCTCGTAAGTCATGACGTGTACGGGACTAATTAACTACGTACGCCGAGAATATTCAATGGGCATACAAAGAAGAACAGATGATGGTTCGAGAAATGGCCGTTACCGAATGACGACGACGACGGCAACATGAATCGTTACCTCGATGAAGAAGTCTTTTCTACGAGGAAAAGAGATAAGCTTTCCTAACTCAATTTTGGCGCCCCTAATCCAATTACTAGCTTAGCTAAGCAAGAGAAGAGAAGCGTGAAACGTCACACCCGTCACTAGTCAAACTCGAATTGCATTAGAAGACACAACGCTTTGTATGGCAATAAATTGAATTGGATTACACTTTAGAGATTTTCTTTTTACCCCTTCATTTTGGATTGAAAGTACTTAAATAAATGATTAAAGTAGGGTAACAAATAAACTAATAAGAAAATGAATTTGTATATTTGATTTTATCATATCTTTTATTTTTTTATTTTTTTTTCTCATTATGGAATATGAGTAGCTTATATAATAATAATAATAAAACCAATCCACCAATCAAATTGCATGGGGGTAATGACTTTCTCTGCATGGAGGAAATACGTTGAAACCGGTCAATGCCAACCGTCGCCATATACCCCAGTGGGCATCTACCGGGGAAGATGGGGGAAAACAACAGAATGGAAATGTAATTAAGAGATTAAGAATATTAGAAATATGAAAAAATTGGGATCGGTATTATTGGTTCATCACCAAAATAAAATAAAAAGTTTTATATTCGATTTTTATTAGTGAAATTTATCACGATCATTTTTTTAATATTCGCTAAGAATTTATGGGCTTTTTATTTTATAATTAAAAAACTCAAAACCAAAACCTTAAAAGGAGGAAAGTAAATCACAGACTTAACCATTTCTGCGCCTTAATAATGAAGAGTCCTTCTCCCTCACACTCCTTTGTTGACCAAGAGTCACCTTCCAAAACAGCACTGTGGGTGTGATCCCCAAACCAGTCCTATATAACCCTAGTCATCCCTCCTCACTCTCACGCAGTCACCTCGACCTCAGCCTGATCTCCTTTCGGGTTTCGGTTCCGAGAGAGAGAGAGAGAGAGAGAGAGAGAGAGAGAGAGAGAGAGAGAGAGAGAGATGGTTATCACTTATTCAGTCCCTTCTTACTCTTCGCCTGCGTTTCCGATCAGCTCCCCTTCGGCCTCTTCTTCCTCTTCTTGGGTCCCGTTCGTGATAACCCAAGACGAGATCAACTCCTTCTACAGCATAGACCGCAAGCTCTACTCCCGCCTCGTGATCAAGCTCCGGTGGAACCCGATGGGGTCACTGCACGTGATGGCCCTATGGATCTGGTTAGAGCGAGTGGGATGCTACAAGGGGAACCTGGTGTACCTGATGCTTGACTTCTCCGACCCGATCATCAGCGTCCTGGTGGACGAGGCTGTGATGTGCCTCACATGCATCCAACACGAGCATTTCCCACCTGAGTACGACCGCCAGCAAATATCCCTGACCCAGAGCCTCACCGGCGCCGCCACTCTCTCCCTCCGATTTTTCCACGAGAATCGTGCTGCAATAACGTCCGCAATCTCGAAGATTGTCAATGATGTGTGCCTCAAGGCATTCCGGGACATATTTCAAGAAGCGGTGCGGCTCCAAACTCCGAGCCAACCCAACAGTCACTGGAGTCATCTTGCAAATTTCAATCCTAATACCAACTTCCATTTCCCAAACCCTAACCCTAGCCCCCAAGGTGGCTTCTACCCTGGTAACCCCCGGGATTCCCCTTCACACGCCGCTCCGAGACCTTCTTACAACAGTCCACGGGCGAACGTTGCCACTCCGTTCTCATACTTCAGCAATCCGATTCCGACAATGCTTCCCATCCGGGGCAGCGGTGCATCTTCCTCCTCCAGCAACGTCCCTCGGAGTTGCTCTCCTCCATTCATAAGGGAGGGAGGATATATGGATCTCCTCACGGGGCCTTCTCACCGGTTCAAGATTGAGGATCATAAACGGTTCCTAAACAGCGATATCACGGAGGTGCTAAACAGCTTGCACATCGGGGATTCAGGTGATATTGATGCTGATCAAGAGATCGGGGAGCGTCGACTGGATGTCCCACCGGATGAGAGGACTATATTCCTTACCTTCTCGAAAGGTTACCCGATTTCAGAGGATGAAGTCCGCGATTTCTTCACAAGGTCTCTCCGTAATTCAACTGGAATTTGATAAATAATAAATAATTATATGGCAATATCAATTGGATGATAATTTCAAGATGTAGTAATTAATTTATAACCTGGTTTGTCAAGATGCCTCTCTTATTTTCTCTAGTGCCTCCCTGCACAGCGATCAAATTAATTGTTGGGTTAGTCGGTCGGTATTATTATTATCGACGCTGTGATTTTCTAACAGGAGGTTCGGAGACTGCTTCGAGGCCATTTATATGCAGGAGGTGAACACCCCGGGCGAGCAGGCGCTGTATGCCCGCCTGGTGGTTCGGCCGGACTCCACCACCGACGTCGTGCTAAATGGGGAGAGCAAGGTAAAATTTGCCATCAACGGGAAGCACGTGTGGGCCCGAAAATACGTGCGGAAAGTCCTGAGGTCGCCCTCGGCTCTATTCCCCTCCTCACCTCCTTCCCAATCGCCGGCATCGATGCATTATTCTATGATGGGAATGTCGTCTCCTGACTCGTACCCGTCGATTCGGTTCGGGAGCCTGTGATGAACCGTTTTGGGAACAGAGTAATTAAATGGATATACATACACAAATACATCAACATACATACACATCTCTTGAGGTAATGGCTTTTTTTGTATATTGATACGCATATACCACACTTACATGTCGCAGAATTGCAGTGGAAATTTTTTTTTTTTATGTTCGCCGTCTTTCGTACTCAGTGTCTTGTATGTTTCANTTTTTTTTTTTTTTTTACGTTCGTCGTCTTTCGTACTCAGTGTCTTGTATGTTCCAACATGACCCTTTCAGTCCTATATATTCGATCATGTAACACAATTAAATCATAATTTGAATGGTTTCGTAACATGATATATGGCAACGTCACTTGGCATGACACGTCATGTCAAACATCTTATTGCCATGCTGTTTTGCTGCGTCGGCGGAACATATTACGGAATCAAGTATATAGCAATAAAAGAGCCATTTTGAAATATACATATACGGAGACTTAAGCGTCGAGAACGGTAAACATGTAGGATCTTCACTGTAATTATCTCATACATCCACACGCACACACATGTGGAACGGGCATATGTGAGACAGATATGCCTCCTTTTTTGTTTCACCTTTCAAATGATGAAGAGCTATGTCGCTTTCGCTGCTGTCTGTGGCATTTGCCTTAAAAGAAATAGGTTTATTACTATCCTTTTTTTTTATTTTTGTATGGATAATTTGATATTTAGACTCTAAATGACCATTATTTATCCAGGTTTGAATAAAAATCGACTCACCGACAGTGAAAAGTGAAAATGCACTACTCATATTTGCAATTAAGAATAACCATGAGCTATTCGAGTAAACAGCTGACCCGGAGTTGTGGATGGTACAGTCAGATCTTACTCGAATCGCAGAAATTTGGAACCACGAGGGGAGCATTCTGCGAGTCCAGTTTAAGTGACATCCTTAACAGGAATTAGCCCTCAGGCCGAAGAGATTTGGGTTCAGTTCAGATGCACGGTCTGTGATATGCGTAAGATGGGCTAGAGACTCAAATTCATCATGCACTCGCGTCTCGAATTACATAGCGAGTAACACATATGCCTTAGTAGCTGGTCCATGCATAGCATGGCAATGTCCCATTATCTCTTTGGCAAGTAGAGGTATTCGTATATGACAGACATACAGACAGACAAAATTTGATTTCTGCTTGATCTAACTTTAAATCAGAATATAATTCCCTTTATTTCAATTCATTTAAAATTGTACATCATGAAGGGAAAATTTTAGAATAAATTCGCTAATTAATATAATACGGAAATGATTTATGACCCACAAAGCGACANTTCAATTCATTTAAAATTGTACATCATGAAGGAAAAATTTTAGAATAAATTCGCTAATCAATATAATACGAAAATCATTTATGACCCACAAAGCGAGATGTTATTCGAGTCCCGAGCTACGAGGAGTATTTTTTGCCTGCATGGGCTGGGCCCCCAGTTGGTGACATTATGGGCCGCCCAGAAATGTGGCAAATCCATACTAATTGAATGAGAGAGTTTTACTCTTTACTAAGTCGACGATGGCTAAGGTCTCCGCACACATTCAGCGGGGGATCAAATGGCCGATAGTTACTCACTATTGGGTACCACAATTATAGTGACAAACTCATAATAATAATAATAATAAGTCTTCTTGTTTTTCTTAATTGAAAAAATTCCATGACTAATAAGGGATAAAATTTCTTAATTTTGCAATGAGAATTAGGGCACAAGCAATCTCAATTGTATATCAATTTTCCAATTTCTTAATTCTCAATTAGCGAATAATTTATGTCTTTCTCATCATCATGAATTTTTTTCCCAAATTTCGGTAAAAGAATAAATATAAAAAAATAGGAATTTTCTAAAGTACATAAAAGATTTTGTCCGGTTGCAAAGCATCCTCCCTATTAATAAGAGGAACTCGAGCCAAGCCAGAAGGCGAAGACCGCACCGCGGGATGGAGTTTCTCCGATCGATACGTATAGCCTTCTCGACGAGCGGGTGCAGTAAGCAGGCCTAAGCTAGACGATGCTTGGATGGACTTTTTCATCCTTTGCTTCGAAATCGCCGAATGTTTGTTAGGGTGGCAACGAGGAGCCATTCTGTTGAACAAATTACACGTTTCTGTAAATTGTCAATCCCACTAGTAGATGATCTATACTCGATATATCGTCAAGCACGCAGACAGTACAATTGCCGGAGTATGTATCCAATATTATATATCATCCCAGAAAAATGCAATATATATATGTTGTATGGAGTTTCCTGTTATCATCTACTTTCAGACCCTGAATCTGTAGAAAGGGAAGGGGTTAACATTATTCGAGCCGGGCTTCATGAGGAGCTGCGAATTAGGGTTTTGTGGGGCTGCAGAGATATGGTGAAGATGGCGAGCGGATGAAGAGCTTGACGAGGAGGAAGAAGAAGAGAATCCTGATGATGCTGCGTTGCTGGAGAACACGAGTGGCATAGATGGGCTTGTAGATGTGCCCCCATGGTTTCCATTAATTCCCATTTGCCACACAATGTTTGAACTTGTCGGAGCCTCTGCCTTCCTCTTCTTCTCCACTGCCTTCCCCTGACAGAGTCGGTGGATATAAGTCAATCGTTCTGACCCCATTCACGACATTTGAATTATCATGTTCGATAGGAGAGAAAGATCAGAATGTTTGTCAAGGAATGCAATATTGAAGCGACATGACTCGGTTAGATCTCAATATCCGGTAGGGAGAGCCACTAGTTTCAACGTACCTCAGAGCTTGGTAGGAGAAAAGGGTACATAGCGGGCCAAACGGGAGGACGCTTGTTGGATGCAGATACATCAGAGCAGCCAACCTGCAAAAGATCATATTGTGACCAGATTTAATCCGATCCCATGGGAGATCGTGGTAGTCGATAGAACACAGGAGGCTCAACCTTATTGACATACCATCGGTAACTCCCCACTGCGCGCCTTCCAGTCCATGGAGCTGGCACGGTAATTTCCCACGACTGTGATCTTCTTGGGATCACCAGCTGAAGGCGGGGCCATTCCGAGGCTGAGATCCAGATGGTGGCCTCCTCCACTGCCTACAAGCACAGGCTGTGGTCATCTCAAGATTTCACAGACTGTAACAATTATCGAACCCCAATGTAGAAACAGGCTGAAATTTGAACCCCACAAGAGAACTCGATAATACCTTCGTGGGAGGCTTCTAAAGCAACCTCGCACTCGTAACCAGCGTGCCTGACGTCGGCCATGGCTTCTCGACCGTTGTACTGACTATCCACGATCCCATGAGCCCTAGATTTATGAAGCGATAAAGGAATATAGACTAATCAATATCTGCAGATCATATTCTGCAGAAGAGAATAATTCAACCAGCAAGAATCAAACTATGTATCGAGTTGTTGATCGGATTATCGCTTATACCCGATGAATTGGCCCATTCGAGCATCCCAAGGGCCACATTTCTGCAGCCCCATGCCTCGAGACTTTGGGTTCCCTCTCGAGACCCCAGTGCCCTGCCGGCGGAGTACATGGATGAACTCTTCCTTGTTCAGGTTGCCCATCTGCCCATATCAATCGAAGTACACATTATAATTACGATCTATGGGGAAATCAATGGAGGCATCTGTCTGGACACTTGGGTCGGTTTTTACCTGTTTCATGTCTTCCTCGTAATCGCTTATGCTGAAATTTATGTCCGCATCTGCTCCTCGGAACTTTATCGCTGCTCGATCATAGGCTCTGGAAATTAAAGGATCAAGATTAATTCTAACCATGGAAATTAATTGTGTGTTCTGGAGGTAGAGAAAGCAGTCATTACCTCGCGGCAGCATATGCAGTGTCGAACCCGCCTGAGAATAACAACCCAGTTGAGATGAGATTCCGACAGGACAAAAGGAATTGAAAATATTCACGGAACAGAGAGATTAGTATAGTATTTTCGCGAGAAATTAGGATTAATTACTTACCTAAATAGACTTGCTTTCCACAGTCCCTGCGATTGGTAAAATGGAGAGTGCTTGAGTTTTGAGATAATCTAATTTCAGAAAGTTTTGAAGAGAAAATTTCCACTCATCTATGAATTAGAATCGTCCACGTTATTTATAAATACTTTAATTAAAGAAATTAATTTTTATTCAATTTTTTTTATTTTTTTAAATTTCTGCATACATGTTCTTTTTTCCCCAGATTGGGATCTAACGTATGGGGAAAAATGAACTAACGGATCAAGAATCTGTGGACAGAAACACGCACGCACCATATATGGGATTCCCACCGGCCGGTCCGCCGGTAGAAGGTGACGCCGCGATACTGCGAGCTCCGGGAACGTGGGCCCCGGCGGCTCTTCCTGACCTGCTGCTGCGGCTGCTTCTGCGGCTGAAGACTCTTCAGCTTCCCCGCCATCAGCGGCCCGCCGGACTCCCGGCAACCGCTGCCGGCGGACGACAGCTTCAGCCACTGCGTCCGGGGGGCGGTGCCAGCTGCGATCGGCTCGAGCCCGAGCTCTGCCTCACCACCCTCAGACACGGAGAAGAGCTGCCGGGTGGCAATCTGACCTGGCCGCGGCGTGCTCTCGTCCGTGTCCTTCTTGAAGACATCGAATACGAAGGCAACCGGAGCAGCGCTCGAGGAGTTCTCGTCTCCTGCACTGGCCAGGGATTCCTCATCGTTGACCACAGACGAGGAGTCGGAGGTCCCCACTGAATGCTGTTCCTCTACCTCCTCCTCCTCCTCCTCTCTTCTTCCTCTACCACCTCCTTCTGCTTCTCCTATCAGCTGCTTGGCTTTTTCCTCTTCCTCCTCCTTGGCCGCTACGAGCACCTTCTCATCACCGAACGGCAACGGGTCGCTCGAGATGATCTCGACATTGAGATCCAACATCTGTGAATCTGCTAACTCTGCAACTGATACTCAATAGACGATCAAGGGACCTTCAATGACCACAGGAAAAAAAAAATCCCGTGAAACAGGAAATGGAAGTTTAGTAGAGAGAGAGAGAGAGAGAGAACCGAGAAGATGATCAGAGGAAGATGGCAAAAGGGGTAAGTGACTAGGAAAGGTGAGTTTGGACAGGGAAGACGGAGAGAGGATTTATTTATTTTCTTCTGCGAGTGCACAGTTCAGAACTAAGCAGCGATGGTTTTATTAAGTCTTTCTGGTTATTAATTTTTTATTTATAAGATTAAAAATATTTAATTTAATTATAAAAAATTTGAATCAATATAACTTTATTTATTCATTTTTGGTTATCTGCGACTTAAGACTAAGCGGACATATCTGATTCCCCAGTGCAGAGCTGAAGATACCCCCATAAACTCTACAGAGAGTGAGAGTGATTGCCTGAGTAGACAGATCAAAAGGCAGCTCATAGATGCTCCTCCACGAACAACGGAATAACGTATGCTCATGCGGGTGTATTCCTCGAGAATCAAAGCTGCTCCATGGCCTCGTCCAAGCATAACGATGCCGACAGCACACAAGGTAAAAACACGAATTGTTTGGGACAAAAGCTTACGATACGTCGGATGCAGATCACAAGACTGAAATTTGATTCTTTGGCACAGAAGTTCTTGAACATGAGCGAGAAGGGACATGGACTAGTCTAATCTCCCCTAACAACTCATCCATTGAAGACGCTAGAAGAACAATAAGTCAGAAAAGAACACATGCGCACAATGATACGATAACATATGATAACATGTTTGCTTCTCTCCTTCTTTGTTTCTTTCATTTATATATATATATATATTCCTCCACATACCGCATTTAACATCAAAAAAATTTCAATAGGTTATTATTAATATCCAAGCTCAAGTAACGCCGGTGATCCATTGAGATATAAATCTGAATGTTTTTTTTTTCCTTTTAAATTGAAAAGGGTTCCTGGTGAAATATTCTTACAACTTACAGCTGCATAGAATAACGAAAATTCACTAGAGATCCGGCATAGAAATTGATGCTTAAAGCCTAATGGCATCATCAATATGAATATGAGCAACAATAGGTAAAGAATAAGGAATTTTGATATAATAATTTTATTTTCAAATTAGAGTGAACTTTTTATTCTTTAAATTCCTTACATCTTTTATCTTGTTCATCCATCCAATCCCTTTAAATAAATGAACAATTCCTGCAACGGAAAGTGAGAGTAATAATCCTCTTTTTGTTCATTTTTTTCCGCTTCTAGCCATTTACTTACTTGCTCGAATCGAAAAGCTTGGAGAATACAAAGGCAATATAAAAAACTTATCATTCGAATTTAAGATTTTATTTTAAAAAATAATAATAAATCATTAGATTAATATTTTATGTTTTATATACTTTATATTTGCGTGAAGATGTTGCAAATTATTTTAACTTTCGGGAATTCACATTATCGAGAATTTTTTTTTAGCAAAATAGCGGCCCAGGTGGCGAAGAGTGATTGGCCAATGACCTGCCAGCAGTCGGACGGAGTCGTACTGCAGCTGGTCAATAGCGCCTCGTTACCAAAGCGTTGACCGTGTCATGGACGGGCGGCGGGCGGGCGTTCTTGCTCCCCTGCGACCAGGATCACTGGTTGCCGACTTGCATTCCATACATTTATAGCGCGGGTCCGACCCGTCCCCACCGGAAGTCCAACAAAATCAACGGTTAGCTGGCCTTCTTCACCAATTTATCAACACCACTTAAAAAGTACCACTCGGTTCATGCGCAATAGTCCACCACGCTTTACAACTACTACGCGCGGCGTTTCTCGCAACTTGCCGCACTAAAAGTACAAAGAGCTACGAATGGTCGATAGGACAAACTCGCCCCGAGAACATCGAGACTGAAGATGACCATCGATAGGGAGAAACATCCAATGGTTATGCGCGAAAACCATCGTTCGTTCTTTAAAGGAAAGTCCACAGAAGGCCCGTTAATTCTCTCTCTCAGTCCATCCTTCCTCCTTCCTAGTAATTCCTGCGCGAGGAATGATGGCTCCACACGCCTCCTGTGTTGAAATTATTCTGAGTTCTTCAATTTTAACAGTAACGGGACAATCGAATATAGAGGAGAAAAACCGGACGTGAGAAGTGGGCACTGAATTAATTTTTTGTTGTGTCAGTGGACGATCCTTACTCGCCGTGATTCGAGATTTGATGGACGCACGGTCGAGGTAGGACAAGTGAAGGGCGATTATAGAAGAGGAAGGGAAAGCAACAAACACACTTTTTTGTGGACCTGTGTTCTGCAGACAACAGCTAAGGTTCTTTCCCGACGGGTAGAGATAGATGGAGAGATCGTAGCCTAGCCTTTTTAGTACTTGTAGCCTTCTGGCCTCTGAGATAACCAAAAGCCTTTTCGACAGGTTATGGGGAGATTTGCCCCTTCTCCCGTCTGAAATGGCAAAAGTGGCTGTAGGTGTTGGACCATCCAACCAAAGGGAGAATTATCCCATCCTGGACTCATCCAGCGGTGAATAGGTCCAAGAACCTGAAAGAACAAAAAAAAAACTTCCACTCAATGAAAATGTAACGCAATACTTATCATAAGTCAAAACATGTTGAGTTTTTAAAATTTTTAAGCAAAGTACAACGAGACAAACTTGGATCGCTCGGTAATTTCCTGTCAACTTGAGGGGAGCTGGGGCTATGGTCTTAAATGAAAGAATTTCAACGAGCGAGGAGGGAGCAATTGCATGTTTGACAAAATGAGGGCACTGCGCCTAAGGTCCTTGAATGTCATGGTCCACTATTCTACCAAATTTAAAGGTGAGGTTCCAAGCCGAATAACTCACTCCCCCATTTATTTTTACCGTTTAAAGAGCTGTTACAGGGTAATATGGTTTTTTTTTAATAAAAAAAATAAAAAATTGAAAAATAATGTATTAGATAGATCATCCTCGATCTTCCCAAAAAAAAATTTATTATTTAAGTTTGTGGGTACTATTTTATTTCGCCCAATCACAGTAATTTTTCCACCATTGTGTTGTCACATCGACACTTTGATATCGACATAGGCTTTTAAATTGATTTCCATGTAACGTCACACTAGAAATGAGAATCCTAAAAAGCCAAGCCACCAAAGTAAGTGGACAAGAGAGCGGAGTCAGAAAGGAGAGAAAAACCTTAATGGAGACAAGTGGTATCTTATCGCCTGTCCCCACCCACACTGATAACAAATGGAACCCGAACCTCGATCGAGGGAGTGTCCAGTGTCCCTCACATGGCCTAGTCTCGGACACTTCCTGCCGTAGATTTGTCGAGTGGAGGGGTTGAGGAAGTCATCTGTTCCAAAGGGGGATGGTGGGGATTTTTTCCCCTCATCCGATGAACGAACAGTCAAACCCCAGCAATTAGAGCCGGGGAACACCCAAAACTGGGAATAAGCCTAGGAAACGATATGAGCCGTCCAATTTTCCTGATTTGGACACACAGGAAAAGGACAGACTTGTCGAGGGTACACAGAATGTTCTCGTCCACTTCACGTTTAACGTTTCCTATTAAGGTAACTTTTTCCCACTTCGAGCATCACTTTTCTTAGGGTTCCTTTCTTTTTAAGGTAAATAGTCCCCTCCACTCCCAACCGCACCACCCAATTAACTTTGGCCCTAAATTTTTTATTTCTTCTTTTTTATTTTCCGTTTTTGGAAAATTAGATTTTTGTTTCTTTAACCTAACCTGCAGGGAACGAATCATATCATAAATGTACACTCCCACCTCCCCGCCTGTCATGTATTTTAGGGTTTCTTTATTAGGGTGTTCCTACAACATCGAACTACCCACAACAATAATAATAAATGTTCCGATCTTTAGGTACAATGAATATCATATCTCGGAGCTTCATCTGCATTAGAGTCGACGGCACCTCGACGGTGCAATTTGGAACCAATACATCTCAATCATGGAACGGGTCATGATTTTCATTCGCGTTCTTTTTGGGTCATCGGTGGTTGGCTACCAAGTGGGTACAGCAGCCATTTGAGCAGTTGACTTGGAAGGAGGAGGGAGGGAGAGGAATCAATGAAGTGAGACTTTCTTTTCCATCTTTGTTGATCAAGTTCATGGCTTCATTAATGTCCAACGTAGCTAACGGTCACCGCAATCTAAATACCGAACTGTAGGCCGGTCTACATAGGTATTAATATTTTCATAGTAAAGTATTATTATTATTTTTATAAAACTAGCATAATAAAATACTTTTTTTTCGATGAATAAATGCTATTATTTACTTGATATTTGCATTACATTACTTTTACATAGCTGGCAAATTAAACGAGCCGCTCGCTCCGAGGCAGCCCAATAACTGATTGCCACGTAACAAGGGAACCGATTGGAAGAGATAAGATCGAGGTGGGTGGCGTGGCGGGGCATTATCNGGGGCCAGTGGCGGTCCCCCACCCCCCTCGTGCGCGTGGGTTTCACGCAGTCCCGGTTTGGGGAGACGTGACCGTACGATCGAGTGCAGGCAAGACGAGGTGCACTCACTTCACCTCAGCAGTGCCAGAAAACGTCATCGCTTGGGTCACTGGCAGATTAAAACAAATAAAATATTCATCTCGTTATGTGGTCAGAAATAATTAACAGTTTCCAGTATCATATCAAAAGATAACATTCTTTGTTTAGATTGTGCATACCCATTATTACATACTGTATACGGTATGAACAGACAAATGGCCATGACACAACTCCTCATGTCCCCAATCATTAACTTATTCGCCAAACCCAAAGTTACTTATCCATGTTAGCTCGATCTTAGGACGTTTTAGGCTCACTTTTGTAGAGTAAAATCTCGATTTGAATATTGTTAATGGACAAACTTAAACTTAACCGAATCAGGGTGCAAATAAAATTCCCAGAAACTGAAGTTGGGTGTATTTGTCGCATGTTTTCATACGTGTAGGTGATATATTAGCGACCTGCGAAGTAGTTTTCCTGTATAAATTATTTATATGTACGAGACAATATGAAAGAAGGTTTAATGGGACTGTTATGGCTTAAATTAAAGTTAGATCGGACAAAGTAAATATTAAAATTCTCCGATTAAGAATTTTTATACATCTAGACGGGTTGAATTTGGCATCTTAATTGATTGAAGGAAGGAAAATGTGCTTAAATTTTGTTTTTCTCTTAATAGTAATAATACTCAGAAGTATGGGTATTCTGGAGTTACAGCCTGTTCTCCCGTGCTCAAAATTTTGAAACGGGTACAGCTTGCCCTAGTTTTAAGCTCTGTTCTTTCACACGCACACACATACATATACCACAGGCTTAAATTTCCAGAAAAGGAAATGGAAATGTTTGACCTAGGGAATTGTCAAAGATCTTCGCGTAGGCTAGATTCGAGGAATGTGATAATCCCATCTCATCTCCTCATTTAATATACCGGGCAGTAGATGTCAATCCATCAAACAGCTGTTATGCCAATTTTATTATGAATTTCTGATCGCATAGGTAGGACAACTTGACATCTTCTGCTCGACCGGGATGCAAGTACTCTCACGTCTATATTATTTATGTTGATGCAAACATAGGAAGTGGAAGATCAGAGCATGAACCAGGGGTTATTTAAAAAAAAAAAAAGAAGCGGGGGGAAACATTGCTTAAACGGGAAACATGTACTTTCAAAGTCAACTATTACATCGACAGATCCCTATGATTCCTTCGATTTTTCTATGGTGCTCTAGCAAGGGTTGAAGCTGATCAAAATCTAGGGTTTCCTCCCGTAACCTATTCCGTCAGTGGGCAAGCTTACAGAAAAAAGAAAACAAGTATTTAGAAACCTACCGACTATGAATAGTTTGGATTTCGACTGAATCCGCTCGTCGGTGGATGAAATTCCTCCAAGTATGGGTCTCGCTCACGACATAGTGAGTGGTTTCTTTGGGTCATCGTCAATCCTAGCTTTTTTATTTCTAGGTTGGCCGAGTGAATAGGGGCGACCTATAAAATCAGTCACATGATGAACAAAAAGAAAGCAATGATTTGGAAATGAGAAGATAAAGAGGAAGGAGGAAGAAAAGGCACGGGAAAAAAAATAATATAATGCATGATTTGTATTTTATATATTATCTACATTAATCTAATAGATTATTATGGTGTCATACACATAATATAATATCTCATTCTTTTTATATATATATAATTATATATCATTAAATTAAATAATCATAAGGTCCATATATGGAGGAGAAGAGGGTGCGGTGGGTTTTGGAGTGTTTTTTTTCTTTTTCTTTTTTGATGGTTGGCCCGGCAATACAAGATTGAAGTATATTATATTGGATATACCGTTGCACCTATTAAATAAAATTATATTACAAATATTAAAAAATTAAATACCAAAACTTATTTGAAAATGGACTTTATCTTTATTTATAAATAAACGAATGACAGGGCCAACATGGAACTGAGGAGACCAGACGGTCTAATGTCGTGTCAGTCTACTGTAGAAATAAACCGTTTATCATTATGATTTTTTTATTTATAAAATTTAAAAGGGAATGGTTTTGTCCTATGAAGCACCCAAGTGGTACGATGGGGTATTGAATTTGTTAGATTTAACTATTTATTAATAATTATTGTTTTGTTGGGATTGGGGCTGGTAGATATGTTGGACGGTTGGATAAGTTCAGAAGAATCAGACCGTTCAAACTAGAACCAGTCTATATTGTTTTTAATCCTGCACATAACTGTTCTCATTTGATTGAAGGTGGTTATGAGTTGGTTAAAAAATATAGATCTGTTGAACCGTAATTGATTCGGACTGTTGCCCTACTGAACCATCCATGAACTATTTAAAATCGGTCTGGACAGTAAAAAATTTGACAAATTAACTGTTGGATTTTGTCGGATCAATTTAAAATTAAAAAAATAAAAGATGAATAGTTCACGAGCCAAATCGAACTGTTTATAAATGATTTCATACCGATTTATATTTATCTGAATCATAATCGATAAACGGACCAACTCAACCAATAAACTGACTGAGCAGTAACAAATTCATATAATTCCATATCTCATTTAACTTAACTTAGCCGGACCATACTTTCAACGACACCAGGGCTCCGGGGTGAGGGTGGTGTACTTGTCGGCAGGGTTACGTGGTTTTGGGGTCCATGGTTGACGTGGTCTCTTCCTATCCTTTCATGGCACTTGTTCCCCTATTTTTCTTCCCATATTGGTCATCCTTGTCATCTTATTTACAGTTGCATCCCTCTGCACTGCAGTCTGCCCCATGGAGATCCTATCGCCCATCTTGGTGGCCTGCCTGCCAGCCTGATGAATGATGAGCAGTCGTCGTCCAATTCAATATCTATCTTGGTGCCCATTTATTGTATGTAAAAATAAATAAGTAAAAAGTGTATTGGATGTCAATAATATGCATGCGGGTATGATCCGGCTTGATTATGCAACAGTACGTGTCATTTATATGCTAAATAACGGTAATGTATACCTCGATTCACATCAATGGATTTCTCCACCCCCAATGTATACGCATATAAATACATATGAAGCCTATCAAACAGTGGGCAGATGCATCACGCAAATCTCAAAAGCTAGATCTTTATTTCATTTTTAAATAATTTCCCGGATTTTCATTTCATAAGCAATAGTCCCCAGGAGCCCCCACGATCAATTAATTAATTGGCGATTGCATGTGCATATACAATAAATTGCATAGGAAAAAAAAAGAAAAAGAAGGGAAGTCAGAGGAGATGGTGGATTTCTTCTTCGGCCGCGAACAAGCAGCAGCCACACGTTAGTGCGCCGGTGCACTTTCGCTTCATCGATACACACCAAATGATAATAAATATAATCCTATACTTACCCTTGGGGACAACTGGAAGAACCAAAGGAGACGGATAGCATCTAAGAATACAGCACGCCAAGGAGAGCTACAAGAATCGTGTTAATCGCGCACACGGATCGGGTAAGACCGAACAGAGAGCTAAAAAGGATTTGAGCCCGAAACGCCCTCCTTTTTTTCTTTCTTTTCTTTTTTTTTTCTCTTCTACCGTGCCGGAGGTCGACCACACGGAGGTAAGAGGAATGGTTCACATGAAAACATTATTCACCGTCTTATGTATTATTATGAGCATAAAAACACAACATCGCTTGCTTAGAAGGACACATCATCAGCCATCAAAGGAGACCAAAACAAAAAACAAAAAAAGGAGACAATATGATGTGGCATGTGCCTCCTCCCATTGCCATCAGTTTTTAATATCTTTATTTATAGGGGCGAAAAATGGAAAAACTACAACTATATATATATATATATTTATTACAATAATAAGATTGCAACTATGGTATCGGTTTGGCTGCCATGGATCTTATTGAGCCGAGGCAGCGAGCACCAATAGGGAAAGCCTCTTATGTAGTGTGTTTGTGTGTGTGTGAATATATATATCTATATATATATATATGGGGTGCTATATACGATTAAGTCAAAAGTACCGTTTGGATCAGGCGGTGAGAGTGACGGACTAATTTGACGATAGGTTAAGCTAGTTCTTATTGAATGGTATGTTTCCCTAATGGATCTTGGGGTGGCTATAGAGATAGCCAAAAAGCCAGACCAGATGGAGTTTAGTCGAAATAATTCTTTGAAATTTAAGTTAGTGGAATATAAAAGTAGAGAGATGTCGAGAAATTGTGAGTACGATTTTTTTAAAAGTGTTAATTAATTTACCTTTTTGCATGTGTCATAAGATATTTATATTAATATGGTGGCATATTAGTTAATGTGATTATCATGTATCCGAGCCGACGAAGTTGGCCTGACCAGGGGAGGTCCAATACCTGTATAATGGCTGGATTGGCCGAGTTGGTGGGTGTCGTCAAGGTGTGGCCAGCTGGACATAGTTGGGTGTTCTGAGTAGGTGTCGGCAGTGTCCTTATCACCTTGAGAGATAATTTTTGGGAAGTGAAATGACAATGGACTCCATAAACGAATTACGATGGAGAGAGATCGGAGGAAAAGTTGGAGAGTGAGGGGACCTTGACCATCATTTATCAGGGCAATAGCCCTCCGTTTTATTGCCCATTTTGCCCATACGATAGGTCCATATTTGTCTTTTTCTTTTTAAATTTCCACCTTTACCAGGAAATTTACCGTTAATAAAAATGAGTGTAATATGTGATATATATATATATATATATGTAGATTAAACCAAAATGCGTCATCATGATCATCGCAGCCTTCCTGCAGGTCGACACGGGCCTCGGAACTATAATGCTCATTACATAATAATAATAGGTGAGCTGGTAAATACGCTCAAATTTTATCCTTAATATATTATTATTATTATTATTATTATTATTATTTACATTATTTTAGATTATTGGACCTTTTTATGGATATTAATTATGATAATCTTTGGGTCTTATTCATTTGATGGTTGTTGGTGGAGATGTTTGAGAGTTTATTTATTTAATTAATCATTGCTCAACCTTACTCTAACTAATCAGTATAGTTGCTCCATATCAAAAATGTGATTAATCATTACTATCTTAACGTACGTTTTAACCGTAACGAAGTTTTCTCAAGTTCGTAGCTCATAGTAAGTCATAGTTCGGGCCGGCACGGCCCAGCCATTTTGTTGTGAACCGGGCCACGGCAATTGCATGTAACCGTTGTGGACCCGATAGTCCCCATCGACATTTTTCAATAACAAGTCCAATAGCGTTTTTCCCCGTAGAGGAACCCAATACTAGTTTTAAAAAAGGAAAAAGCTTTTTGGGCCATCGGGATGCGTCAACCCGATAATGCACGTCCGATAAAATTATCGGGCTGAGTCTTCCGGCCTAATAATACTACGGCCCGATAACCCTCGGCCCAGTGGACAACCCACTAAGCCGAACCCACACACTGGGCATATGGCCTGCGGCCATCTAAAGCCAGCTAGCATGAGACATTTCAATGAACTCCACATACGAAGACGAGAGCCAGGCTTCCCCCGAGGAGAGGACAGATCAAAGCTGGGATCTTTAAGCTCTGCTGGCGAACGGACTCGTCATGCTCTGTTCCTCTACCACGGCGGTTCTCGGAGGGGCCAGAGCTCGCAGGTCCTCGTCAAGCTCCGTCTCCCCGTGCCCAGCCAAATGACGATCGTCCCTCTTGATAATTTCCATCGATTTTTACCATAGGTGTAATTGCTTTCGCCTGCATCACGTTTGCTTCTAGGAAGAGTATTTTGTTCTCTGCCCATTTCATTGGCATGCGTATTTTTTTAGAGTCGTCGGGAGGGGAGAAACGCCGCGGACTGAGCTGATCGTTGAGTTTGGGGAAGAAAAGACACGGAGGAATCCTCATCAGAGAAAATGGAAAGCTGCTGAATAAGCAGGGTAGAACAGAAACGAGCGGAGTAGAGCAGACCAGAGCAGCTCCTGACGACTATGAATGTAATGTGTGGTGTTCTCATTAATATCAATGGCGAAATATTATCTATTCACATTCCGATTTTCTTCCAGATCAGCTGACTGTATAATTTACCGAGTGTTCTACAAAATTTTTTTGGTTCTAACTTGGAAGACGTCGACCGACAACCGACCAAATCCTATGAAACGCATAAGCCGTTCATGCATTTCTAGTCAACACCCATCAGCCAGAGTAATTGCGGGATTTCGGTTACCCATCAAAAGCAAGCTTGATGGCTAGGCAAGTACGTCCTACCGATGATGATGGATCAGGGAAATGATTGATTACGAGTTCTGTCGGGACGTTAGATCAGGTCGTTGCTAGATAAAGAGAAGAACTTTACTACGTGGAAAAAAGACAGTCAAATGCACGCAATTCAATTATCGAAAGCATTATGATCTTCTCAATACTACGATTTTTTCAACAACTGACGTTGATTATAGCCAAGGCTGCCGTGAAAGACGAGTACGCACAGAGCTAACGTATTCCCCACGACACCCCTCCCTTTTTTTTCTTTTCCGTTGGCAGGAGATATCTGTAAGGTAACCTAGGACGATGTCATCTCCGACGAAGAAAAACCTCAGCTGGTTCCCAACCCCCGGTTTCACCGTCAACGAGCCCTACATTATATCAACAACCACGTCTGAGATGAAACTGGGCCACGGGGTCATCGTCAACATCATAATCCGCGGGTTGTGTCTAATTGACAAAATAATGATCACACCCTCGAGTATAAAAATCCATCCCATCTCAGCCTTTACGGGAATGACCTATAAAAGTTTTAAGCTTGTATCCAGCAAGATAAATTCGAAACCCTCCGTCCGATGAGCGGCCAAATCGCCCAGTTGCTCTCCATTCCATTGAGTAAATCCAATCCAAGATGCTATATAGCAAACGGGGATTTGATCGCTCATGGAGGCCGAGTCAAGCTTTCTAGTACACGTCCTCCCGACCCACAATTCGAAGGAAATTACCCGGTTCTGTTGGGACACTCACTGTCCACGTTATTTTCGGACGTCGACGCCACGTAGCAGGTGGAGAGGAAGCTACCTGGAATAGCTCGATAGGTAGCTTGTATAGCCCCTACTCCCAATTCTGCCCCCAAAATGTCAGAGTCAGGCAATGCTGTCGTCTGCCTTTTTACACTGTAATTTCCCCAATCATTGACACTGACAGCCCGCATAACCTAGGAGAATGAGGAAGGGGAGACTTTCTGAATTTAATTATTATTTAGTACTTAGTACAAATCACTTTATTTTTTTTCTTTCTTCTTTTTCTCCTTTTATTTTCTATTTAGTATATGTAAATTTTAAGAAAAATCAGTTATATAGTTTTGTGTGACAGAGATCACAATATTTAGTGGTAAAGTCCACTATAAGATGATGTTAATTTAATTATTTTATGCGGTTGTCAAATTTTAATAATTTAATTATAAGCTTTCATATTTAGAACACTACAAAATTCTTACACTATACCTAATTTATATCCATTTACCTATTCTAACTAGATTTACAATCAATTTTAATTATCCTACTCTTTTTCATGATATATTTTGATATATTTTTATTTAAAAAATATATGAAATTTAAATTATATAAATAAGTGAATTTTACCATTTATCGGGTAAGTGGAATTGAATATAAATTGTTAGGAATAAATAGGATTTTGGGCCATTCACACCGCCGGATGAGGTGTTGGGTGGGGGGACTATTAGAGCTACCCACCTACGTGATCCAGCATTTCTCCAACCAGTAGCAAGCGGGCAAAAACCCTGAAGCTGCTCACTTCTTTTCCCCTTTCCATTCTTTTTCTAGCACATTTTACTAGGCTGATGCTCTGAAATTGAAATCGTGATCCAAATTGGAACTCGATCCGATAAGTCCTTTAGTGTCTTATCTAAACCATGCCCAAATTTCGTTTGAGTTTATATGGAATCTATTTTATTGAATGCATTTTGTACTGATACGGAGTTTATTCCATGGTCATATGCATTCATTTCAATGAAAAAGGACAAAATGATTAGAGGTACAAAAAGAAAAAACACAAGAGCAAGAAAGGGGCAACTTTGACGCATCTTTAAAGCGAGCAGCGGGCGAAGCTTCCAAAATTAGACGTCAATGGCAAACATATGACTTATTTTGAGATGTTAAATTTAAATCATGTGAATAAAAAAAAATTAGTAGTTTGACTTTTGCCCAAAGCGGACAAGCGTCGAACCTGAAGTGATTTAGGGCCACTAGAGCTTCCATGTCACGTGGCACTGTGAACCGACAAGTAAAGAGTGTGCCACGATGTCCATTTTGGAATTTTCTCCATCGACGTCCACCGTGGAGACTTCCCTTTGTATTTATGTGTCAATCGCGACTCAACTCCCTGCGTTTGACACATAGAGACGCTCTGTCTGTCTGTCTCTCTCTCTCTCTCTCTCTCTCGAATTTCTCCTCCTCCTCCTCCTCCTCCTCCATCTCCTCCGTCTGTCTTCTTCACGACAAGAAGATCCGTCGGAAGCAATGGCCAACGGAGCTGAGATCGAGTCGCCATACAAGGAGAAGAGGGCGAGGCTTCCGCCAAAGAGAGGGCAGATCAAAGCTGGGATCTTTAAGCTGCTGGTGGAGAAACTCGTCACGCTCTGTTCCTCCGCCATGGCGGCTCTCGGAGAGGCCGGATCCTGCAGCTCCATGTCCAGCTCTGTCTCGCCGTCCCCAGTCAAATGACCATCAACCCAACACCCCTTTCTTGATTTAGTCCGGTTGCTACCCCCATGCCCTCTCGCCTGCATTCGCCTTGCATCTAGAAACAGTAGTTATGTGAATTTGGTCTTTTTAGAGAGTCAGGGGAGAAGCACAGCAGAGACTGTGTAGATTCTCTCGAGTTTGTAGGAGGACGAACGTGGAGGGATCCTCGGGGACAGTCTCCATAGGAGACGAATACAAAACCGAACCCTACTGAGTCCGAGTCAGCAGAACAGTGCGGTTCCCGAGAACTATGAATGTAATGCGTGCCGCAATCATTAGTGTATTTTTTTATGATATTATATTAAAATTTTGAGTTATTTTCTCTTCAGATTTATTCGAATGTTCTTGTCCTCTCGTGTCCCCTTTTGATTTTTCTGTTAATGGAAATAAATAATAAAAAAAGGGGAGATGTAGGGAGAAAAAAATGAGGAAATTTTCACTTCCACGTGGATTTGCGGGGTCAGATGGGAAGGGGACGACGGTCGTTGTCCGTTTGAAAGAAGGAAGGAAATTCTCCGCCGACTCGGATCGGGATTCGAATGGCCCCGTCAATCTTTTTTTCTTGAGCGATGTGTCCGACCCGACCCGACCCTTGTTAGGAGAGCAGATCCCCCCCGTTTAGGACAACGAAACACCCGAGCGGACCGATCAAAGATCGGGACAAGGGACGCGTCTCAATGCGAGGATGTCCTCTCGTTGTTCCTTTCCTTTCTTGAATGATTCGTTGCCTTTATGAGAGAGAAAGGGAGAAGATAGTATAAACTAATGACTGAGAGCGACAATCGGTTGCTATCGATCACGACCGGTCGAAGTGAGCCTCGTTCATCGAACCGCTAGCAAAATGATGGTTGCATCCCAATTCAGCAGATCTCCTCCGAGGTGAAATCGAAAGACCCATGTTCACAGTCGCTCCCTGGGGAACTCGTGATCGGGCTGGATTCAATAGCTGCCGTGGAATGGGGTGGACGGTGCTAAAACCGATGCTCTCGATGTCACTCTCTTGCTCCCAGTCATCCATGCGGTGGTCGTCAGCAACCAGGAAGGAGAGAGGTCATGATGTTCACATTAGGCTTCTGCTTTTTCTTAATCTTTTCCACCGTCTCATCGGGCACACAGCAATCATTCCTCTTTTTTTCTGGCCAATTTCAACCTCCTCCTCCTCCTCCTCCTCTAGTTGCAACACGATCCTCCTCGCATGCAAGAATTTTGTTCCTTCTAGGAAACTCAAACAGAGAGGCCACCAACGGTACGCGATCAGGTCCTAGGTCTCCGGCCATCTTTCATATCGGGTATGATTGCGCTATTCAATTACTAAGGACTAAAACCAACAGAATCCTCGAAAGGCTCCACCGCAAGAATCTAATTCAAGACCCGAAAATTCGAGACGGGCACGATCCCCACCCCCCACCACAGCAACACCAGCACGGTATAATATCAATTCAGATCCTGTGCTGTCTTGCTCACTCCTGAAAAAGTAAGGACAAGACGTGAGATATATATAAATTAAAGCAAGGTGCATCATCGTGAACATCACGACCTCCCCACGGGCCTACACGGACCTCGGAGCTATCATTATATGACGCGACTACTGAAGATTTTCTCCACTTGATTTTTGGTTGCTTACTTTATTTGCGTCTTGCTATAATTTTACTTATCCATCTAATAAAATTTATATATCGAGTATCCTACTGAGTTGGTAGGAGGTATAAATTAAAAAAAAAAGTGGGAAATAATTCTCCATTGTCGTTTTCTCTGCATCTATCTCGGACGGTAGGTAGGTACTTTAGCTCTGTTTGGTACAAGAATACGCGCGCGTACACACACACACATGTATATATATTAGCACGAGGAAAAGGGTCCTAATTCATTACAGGTGAGCTGGTAAATATGCCCAAATTTTATCATTAATAATATATATTATTATTTAATTTACATTTATTTTAGATTATTGGACCTTTTTTTATGGAGATGACTTGTGACATTCATTGGGTTTTATTCATTTGATGGTAGTTGGTGGAGATGTTCGAGAGGTCGTTTATGTATTTAATTATTGCTCAACCTTAATCGATATAGTTGCTCTACATCAAAAGTGTGATTAATTATATTACCCAAAAAAAAATTATGAAATTGAATCAATGTTTTCTTATTCGTTGTATTTTCCATATGTAAAGTCTCGAATTTGAGTTTTTATAAATGAGGAACGTTTTGCAATTGGTGTGATCTCATCGATTAGGGGGCATTCGCTCAAGTATTGCCATCTTAACGTACGTTTTAACCATAGCTAAGTTTTCTCAAGTCATGGCTCCTCGTATGTCATAGTTCGGGCCAGCACGGCCCATTGAAACTATGATACAATAAGGATCGGCCCGAGCACGGTCCAGCTATTTTTTTGTGCACCGGGCCACGGCAACCATTCTGGACCCAATAGTCCCTATCGACCCTTTTCATTTAACAAGTCCAATAGCGTTTTTTTCCCCTTGGAGGAACCTAATAGTGATTAAAAAAATAAAAAGCTTTATGGGCCATCGGGATGCTTCAACCCGATAATGTCGTGGCCCGGCACGTCCTATAAAATTATCAGGCTATGTCGGCCCTGCCTCATAATACTTCGGCCCGATGACCCTCGGCCCAGTGGACAACCCACTAAGCCGAACCCACATACAGGGCATATGGTCTGCGGCCATCTAAAGCCAGCTCACATGAAACATTTCAATAAACTCCACATACGAAGACGAAAGCCAGGCTTCCTCCGAGGAGAGGGCAGATCAAAGCTGGGAACTTTAAGCTCTGCTGGCGAACGGACTCGTCATGCTCTGTTACCCTACCACGGCGGCTCTCGGAGGGGCCAGAGCTCGCAGGTCCACGTCAAGCTCCGTCTCCCCGTGACCATCCAAATGACGATCGTCCCTCTTGATAATTTCAATCGATTTCTACCATAGGTGTAATTGCTTTCGCCTGCATCACGTTTGCTTCTAGGAAGAGTATTTTGTTCTCTGTCTATTTCATTGGCGTGCGTATTTCCCGTTTAGAGTTGTCGGGAGGGGAGAAACGCCGCGGACTGAGCTGATCGTTGAGTTTGGGGAAGAAAAGACACGGAGGAATCCTCATCAGAGAAAATGGAACGCTGCTGAATAAGCAGGGTAGAACAGAAACGAGCGTAGTAGAGCAGACCAGAGCAGCTCCTGAGGACTATGAATGTAATGTTTGGCGTCCACATTAATATCAATGGCGAAACATTATCTATCTACGTTCCAATTTTCTCCAAGATCAGTTGATTGTATAATTTACGAGTTCGTGAATTGGATTCCTTCTCGAGCATGTAAATTTTTTTTTATCAAGTTACCCAGCTTGCGCATGAATTTACACGAATCTATGATCTCGTAAGGTGTTCACGGTATCAGAAAGAGAGTGCAGCATTCTTGGTCGTTGTCAACTGAATCTTCCAAACCCTAGCTCCGATGCCACCGACCACAGTAAATTGCCTGCTAGTATCTCGGACGAGACTCATATGAAAGAATTGTTCCTAAATGAGTCTCACCCATTCGATAGGCAAATTGAGGTTCTTGACGCATATGCATATGCAAATGCAAATGTCATCATGATCGTGACCGGACTGGATTTTAGGGTTTAGGGATTAGGAAATTGAAGGGCAAACACAACGTCATATTTTTGAAGACATTTCCAAGTCATCAAGAAAGGACATGTGAACATGCGTAGCAGGAAAAGATGACAAAAACTAATGGAACATACCGATGTATGCTATTTTAGTAAGACTATGTGTCTCGATGTTACGGAAGAATAAATTTTGCACCAGTGATAGGGACGTAAAAGGTCCCATAGCCAGGGGTAATTAATTGGCATGACAGACATACCGTGCATCTCAAAATTATCATGTCTCCTTCCAGGGTTTGAGCGATTTACAAATCCAGTCCGGTCACGAGTGTTCTTCAAAAGTTTTTTGGTTTCGTCCAGCAGATAAATTGGAAGACCTCGTCCGACGACCGACCAAATGTCCTATGATACGCACAAACCGTTGATGCATTTCTAGTCTACACCCATAACCAGGGTAATTGTGGGGTTTCGGTTACCCATCAAAAGCAAGCTTGATGGCTGGCCGAGTACGTCCTACCGATGATGATCGATTGGTAAAACGATTCAGAGAGATTATGAGTTTTGTCGGGACGTTAGGTTAGGCCAGTCCTAGATAAAGAGAGGAACTTTTTACTACGCGGCAGAAAAGGTACTTAAATGCGCGTAATTCAATTGTCAAAGACATTATGATCTTCTTAGTCATTTACAGTAGGATTTTCACAATAATTGACGTTGATTAGGCCGCTCGGCGTGCTGCATAATCTACAAGCGTACGGGTGAAGGCTGCCGTGCAAAAAAGGAGAGTACGCACCGAACTAGCATATTGCATTTTTTTTCTCCGTTTGGCCGGAGATAGTTGTCAAGTAGCCTACGATGACGTCGTCTGTGACCGAGAAAACCTCAGCTGGGTCCCGATCCCCGGGTTCACGGTCAACGAGCCCTACATTATATCAACGGCGACGTCTGAGTTGAAACTAGGCGACGGGTGATCGTCAACTTCGTAAGTGGCAGGCGATGTCTACTGGAGAACAGATCCATTCCTCGCAGACGAGGGCATGAAAAAATAATGACCTCATGCCCGAGCCAGGACGACCCACTGATCATTTTCATAATCATCAACTTTTTTAATCAATAAGATTCGGGTTCAGAGCTTTACAAAGTAAAGATTTAGTCTATTATCATTGTTTGAGAGGGTCGTTGATGTGCACTTCAACCCCTTCATTCTACAAAGTAACCACACATGGCGAAACCTCCTTGCTCAGCTTGCAACATCAGACAGATTCCATGAAGATTATAATTACGTCCGTCTTCTTCTCCTCTGTTCTTTGAGCCAAAGAAAAAAGAGTAGATAATGCCACAATGCCATACCGAATGGCCATGAAAATGTTAATTTGCTATCATTTGGACCCAACCCGTGTTGTCAGTCGGTAAGGTCACGTATGCATCCCGATCCCCACATGTCTTCCAAGATAGATAAATCAATGGGATGGCCTATGCTCGCGATCGAGTTTAAAAATCCATCCTATCACGGCCGTTACGAGACCGACCCATAAAACTTTTAAGCTCATCATCCAGCAAGATAAATTCGAAACCCTACGTTCGATGAGTGGTCGAATCTCCCGGCTGCCCTCTAGTCCATTCACTAAATCCAATCCAAGATGCTATAGCGAAGTGGGGATTTGGTCGCTCATCGTGGAAGAGTGGAGTTCCTAGTGCACGTCCTGCCAGCCCACAATTCGAAGGAAATTACCCCGTTCCGTTCCTTTGGGACGTTCATGGCCCACGTTATTTTCGGACGTCGAGGCCACGTAAAGGGTGGGAAGGAAGCCACGTGGGATGGCGAACCTCAAAATGTCAAGGGCATGGTCGCGTCCGTCATTTTACACTGGGACTTCCCCAATCATTGACGCTGACAGCCCACCGCCATCATCTACGAAGATGAGAACGCGGGAGAGACTTTCTCAAATTTAATTATTATATGTAAAATCAGTTATAATTTTGTGCGACCATGAACTTTGCATCCGTACGTTACAGTATTTAGTTGTAAAGTTATCATAATTAGTTACTATTTTTATTTTTTATACTGTTGTCTAAATTTTATAATTCAATTGCCAATTCTTCACATATATATATATATATATATATAACGTTTAAAGTTCATATGCTATAACTAATTTATACCCATTTACCTGTGCTAACTAGATTTATGGTCAATTTTTATTATCCTCACACACTTTCTTGTTTTGCCAATTTTTTTTCCTGAGATATTTTAACATATTTTTATTTAAGTAATATAGTTAGATTTAAATCATATAAAAAATTATTGTTTATTAAGATTAGTTTGAGTTAAATATAAAATGCTATGAAAAATAGGATTTTGGGCGACCAGATGACGCGGGTTGCGTGGGGTACTATCGAAGCTGCCACCACCAACCCCATGAAGGATTTCTCCAAACAGAGTTGAAAATGACAGGAGTCTCAGAGGCAAAGTGGGGGGGTGGGGTGGAATTTTCTCCGTCGTCGTCGACGGGGGAGACTTCCCTTTGTGTTTATATATATCGCAACTCAACTCCCTGCGTTTGACACATAGAGTCGCTTACTTTCTTTATCTCTCTCGACTTTCTCCTCCACCGTCTCACTTCTTCACGACAAGAAGATCCGTCGGAAGCAATGGCCAACGGCACCGATATCGAGTCGCCATACGAGGAGACGAAGGTGAGGCTTCCGCCGAAGCGAGGACAGATCAAAGCTGGGATCTTTAAGCTGCTGGTGGAGAAACTCGTCACGCTCTGTTCCTCCGCTATGGCGGCTCTCGGGGAGGCCGGGTCCTGCAGCTCCATGTCCAGCTCTGTCTCGCCGTCCCCAGTCAAATGAACATCAACCCAACACCCCTTTCATGATTTAGTGCGGTTGCTACCCCCATGCCCTCGCCTGCATTCGCCTTGCATCTAGAAACAGTAGTTATGTGCGTTTGGTCTTTTTAGAGTAGAAGCACAGCAGAGACTCTGTAGATTCTCGAGTTTGCTGAAGGAAGAACGTCGAGGAATCCTTTGGGGACGGTCTCCGTAAGAGAGGAATGGAAAAACCGAACCCTACTGAGTCAGCAGAACAGAGCAGTTCCCGAGAACTATGAATGTAATGTGTACCGTAATCATTAGTGTACTTATTACTATTATATTAGATGTCTGAGTTTTTTTCCCTTAAATTTTAACTGCATGATCTTTTTTTTCATTCCTTTTCTTAATTATATAGGATATTATAAAATTAGAATAAGATAAAAAAATATATAAAAAAATTAAATTTATAATATTTTAATTATTACGGTATATTCTCTGTTCTTTTTGATTTTTTTTGTTAATGGAAATAAACAAAAAAGGAAAATGTCACCCCGAATGGGATTTACCTGTAGGTTGTTTTGCGTTTGAAAGAATGAAGGAAATTCCACCAACTCGATTGGGATTCATATGCTTTGGCACATATTTTCCGCGAGCATTGTTTCCCCTCTCAACCCTTGTTGAATAGTGAAAGGCACGAGTAGACCGATTACATAGAAGACTCACTAAGTCAGTACGTGATAAAGGAAGTGAAGAATAAAGGGGCACAGAAGGCCGTGCAATGAAAATCGGACCTACAATATCTTAATTATTAGGTCGATGACGATATCAGCATGCCATGTCCCCTGAATGAATGCGAGGACGTACGTTTTTCCGTTCCTAACTCTGTGTGTGTGTGTGTGTAAGTACGTGCGTTACGAGCACTGAATGATTCAATGATTTCATGAGAGAGAACTGAGGTAGACTATATACTAACAATGACTGAAGACGACAACCAGTCGCTAGCCATCACGACCAGTCGGAGTGAGCCTTGTTCATCGAACGGCAAACTGATGTTTGCATCCGAATGCAGCAGATCTCCTCCGAGGTGAAATACACTCGCCCTCGGGAACGAGTGATTCATAGCTGCTGAGCCACGGGGTGCACGGTGTATTGGAGAATATTACGTGCCTATTTTTGTGTTACTGTAATGGAAATTCGTATTATTTTTATGTTTCAAGAAATTCGTGTCTCATCACAGGTAGCGGGTCGGGTCGGGGCCGGGCCTCAGATTACCCTCCCTGACCCGGTCCGTTGACATGGACGGACCGCACCGTGTCCTTCATTCGTGGTCGACAAAAATTTGAGGAAGGGCACCGCGCAAGTTCCGGGAAATGTCGTGTTTGTTTAGTGAGAGGGATTCCAAATTTTGATAATAAGAAAATCTGAAAAATTTCAGGTTCATTGTACTACTTAACCAAGGGAGCCAGCCAATCAGGTAATCTCGACTAAGCCATACTAATCTAGTCAATTTTTAGTTGTCACCGGTAAAGTCAGTCAACCATATTACGAACTCTTCAAAGAGTTTGAACAGTAATCGTATGGCTCGAAGATGCTGGGGACGGACTAGGCCATGCTCGCCCAAATCCCACTGCTTCAGAAAAGCAGATGAAGCTCATCGAGTCATGAGCCTAGAGGGGGGAACGGAAGAGCGTAGAACCGAGTGCCCGTAGCTGAACCGATGCTTTCTTTCGATGTCACTCTCTTGCTCCTAGTCATCCATGTGGTGATCGTCAGCAATCAAGAAGGAGAGGTCAAGATGTTCACATTTGGCTTCTGCTCTTTGAATCTTTTCCAACGTCTCACCGGGCACACAGCAATCATTCCTTTTTCTGGCCGATTTCAGCCTCCTCCTCCAGTTGCAATGTAGTCCTAACATGCACGAATTTTATTCCTGCTAGGAAAATCGAACAGAAAGGCCACGAACGGTATGTGACCAGGTCATAGGTCTCCGGCCATCTTCATATCGGGTATGATTGCATTATTCAATCCCATAAGATTAAATTAATCCGAATCGAAACTTGTAAAGTCCCCTAAAACCAACAGAATCATCAAAAGGCTCCCCACAAGAAGTTACTCAGGACTTACACTCTTGGGGGCGGCCTCAGGTTCTTCCTCCCTCTGGTACATCTCATACGCTTCGGCATCATCAACAAACAAGCTAGCATCTGAGAGAAACAGATGACGACCACTGAAAAATGAAACTTCATCAATATGATATCCCCACAACAGGCCCAATACGATAAACTTCAGTGTAAAAACTTTTCTAGAAGTTTAGGCAACAATTTGGTCAAAAACAACTGATCATGAAATATATTTCAAATCTTTGGCGGATTCGATGATTTTCATTTTCATCTACAACCAGCTCAGGAATCTCTCCACCATCTCCTCTCTTCGTTTCAGATCTTGTCCTCTCCTGCTCACTCTTGTAAACTTCTAAGCCCCTAGTTTATAAAAATTTTCATCCATGAGATTACGAGGCCACAGGAGAACTTTACCTCATTCGGTCATTCTTGGCTCTTTCTGCTCGCTGAGCAGCCAAACCAGCTTCTTGTTCCTCCATTTTTTTTCCTTTTTCCATTCCATGAACAGAGCGGGAGTCATTGGTGTCGACTTAGTTAATTTTGAGCGCTGAACCATTCCCAGCAAGGATGCAACAAAGGAAAATAAGATGAACACACTTTTTTCACCCATGAGTACATAAGGATAAGATATTGTAACGAAGAAAGACATCATAAATCGAACTTATCAATACAATATGAACTTACGGTGATGACCTGGTCTTCAATTTCATCCTCAATTGGAATCTTTTCAGCTTCTTCTTCAATGAGCGCCTATATCTGAGATGTTAGTATGTATCCAGGTGGTAAAGCATGCCTATAGTGACAGTCTTTGCCACCATTAGGGCTGACCCAGAACCAACCATACTATTTTTTTTCCACAGCTTCCAAGAAGTATTTGCAGACCTGGCCATGCAAAACTAGAAGATTATTCGATGAGAGGAATAGGTAGCAGATCATTGGATGGTTATGAATTAGGGAAATCAAATGTCCAATTCAAGAAGATTTTGCAACAAGTGATTGAGCCATTCAACATTAAAATGGGACCATTGTAGATATCTGAAAACGACATTGTGACCTCTACTGGACGTATACGAGGAACTTGGAAGCCCACCACACTTACAAGACAGCAAAAACTAGAAAAAGCGTCTGCTGCCTCAGCAATAAGGGTAGAAGAGCAGTAAGAGCTCCATGCCGACACAAAAGAATGAATCATCATTAAGAAACAAGGGTTGTACCCGCTTAGATTTCTTTTTGCCTTTTTAACTAATTCTGGAGATGAACGTTACAACACAAGAGATATGGACTAACATGTTTATCCTTATTATAACATAGGTACAAGACTTGGGTAATAAAAAATATGCCAAACCATGCCGAAAGGAAAGAGAACATACAATCTCAGTAGGCTTATTCTGATTATACTCTTTCTTCTTTGACTCCACAATCTTTTCCAGAGTTTCTTGATCCCAATCTTCCATTGTCCCTAAAACAAACAATCATAAAGATAGAATTATCATAATTAATTTCTGGAGGCAACATAAGACAACAGCCATGTGAATGCATATAATATACATCAAATCACCTTGGCCACACTTGTCTCTAGAAAGATCAAATTTTTTCACCCTTTCTTTGAACATTCAAGTCGTGAGAGAACTTGCACTTGAAACCCTTAGCACACTGGTCCACCTTGAAAACTTCACATACTATAGACTTAGGGTCAACACCTATTCAGAAAAGATGACCAGATCAGTCACAAATTCAAACAGTTGGTCAGAGTTATTTTGCTACCTGATGTTCCATTGTTCCACTCAATATGTGCATCCTACTGGGAGTTCCCAACCCATAATTTTGAAAATATGACATGTTAGAGCAGTGTATTCCTTGTCCTTCAGCAAATACTGCACATGGAAATATTATTCTCTTTCCTATTGCTTTATTGATAATATGAATCCACTTCTCCTAACAACTATTGGAGAGTCGATTAGATGCCCAAAAACTCTTATTTTTCAACTAATATGATGCAGAATTATGCTCCCATTTGTTTCACAATTCAAAATGCAAGAGGGATTCTTGCTGAAATATATTCAGCATACACTTATACGGCAGTATAAATTAAAATTTGTTTTCATCCTCTGTGTTTTATGAATCGCGCGACCATATTGCACAATCTCACTCCAATCTAAATATATAAATATGTAATTTTATTACAAAAACAGGACTGCGACTATGTGATCTGTTTGGCTGCGATGGATTCAATTAAGCCGAGGCACAGAGCACCGGGAAAAGTAGCTCATGGCCCATATTCATAGCCCTTATAAAAGTGACTATTGGGAAAGCCTATTATGTGGAGAGTGTGTGTGTGTGTCGGGTAGATTTTATCTAGAATAATCCTCTAAAACTTACATGAGTGAAGTATAAGAGGAGATGGGTATTGAGAGATTATGAGTAGGTTTTTTGGGATGTCAACAAACCTTCTTTCCTCTGTACATAATGGGATATTTATAATGATCTTCAAGCATGTTAATCAATATGATTCTCGCGTATCAGAGGTGACCGTGTTAGTCTGACTAAAGGAGATCCAATACCCATATAATGGCTGAGTTGGCCAACTTGGTGGACGTTTGTCAGGGTATGGCCAGCTGACCGGAGATAGTCGAGTGATCCAATTACGTGATGGTAGTATTCCTATCACTTTGAGAGACAATTTTTGGGAAGTGAAGTGACAATGGATTCCATAAACGAATTAAGATGGAGACAGACGGGGAGGAAAATTTGGAGATTGAGGGGACCTTGACCATCATTTATCAGGGCAATAGCCCTTCGTTTTATTGCCCATTTTGCCCATACGATGATAGCTCCACATTTATCCCCTTTTCTTTCTTTCTTTTTTCTAAAAAAATAAAATCCCTCATTTAACAGGAAATTTACCGTTAATAAAAATGAGTTTAAGATGTGAGATATATATATATGTATATGTATATATGTGGATTACACCAAAATGCGTCAACCATGATCATCGCAGCCTTTCTATCGGTCTACACGGATCTCGGAGCTATCATTACATTATATGACGTGAGTATTGAAGATTTTTCTCCATTTGACTTTTGGTTGCTTGTTTTATATATTCTTCCTATAAATTTTATTTATCTAATTAATAAAATTTATATATATTAAGACGTTATTTTATTGATGGTAGGAATGAATAAATAAATAAATCAATAATATATTATCGTTTCCTCTACATTGATCTCAGGTGATGGGTAGGTATTAAATTTTGGCTATATTGAAATAACAGTACCTTTGCTCTGGTTGGTACAAGAATGCACACACAGATGCGCTCACGCACACGCGGACACACACGCACCTGTCTACACACACACATATATATATATACATACATATTAGCACGAGGAGGAGGGTAATAATTCTTACTAGGTGAGATGGTAAATACGCCCAAAATTTATCATCAATAATAATAATAATAATAATATTGTTATTTAATTTAAATCATTGGACCTTTTTATGGATATTACTTATGATATTCTTTGGGTTAGATTTATTTGATGGGAGTTGGTGGAGATGTTTGAGAGTGAGTTTATTTATTTAATTAATCATTGCTCAACCTTATTCTAACTAATCAATAGAGTTGCCCTATATCAAAAAATGTGATTAATCATATTACCCAGAAAAAAAATTATCAAATTGAATCAATGTTTTCCTATCCTCAGTATTTTCCTTGGATAATTGTCTTGAATCAAATTTGAGTTCTTACGGACGAAGAACATTTGTGATCAGCGTGGTCTCATCAATTAGGAGGCATTCGCTCGAGTATTGCTATCTTAACGTACATTTCAACCGTAATGAAGCTTTCTCAAGTCATAGCTCCTAGTAAGTCATGGTTCGAGTATGGCCTAACCATTTTGTTGTGCACCGGGCCACGGCAATTGTATGGGCAAGTTGCATGTAACCATTCTGGACCCAATAGTCCCTATCGACCCTTTTCATTTAACAAGTCCAATAGCGTTTTTCCCCATAGAGGAACCCAATACTAGTTAAAGAAGAAGAAGAAGAAGAAGAAGAAGAAGAAGAAGAAGAAGAAGAAGCTTTTTGGGTCATTGGAATGTGTCAACACGATAATGTCGTGGCACGGCCCGTCTGATAAAATTATCGGGTTGTGTCGGCCCAGCCTAAATAACACTTCGGCCCGATAACCGTCGGCCCAGTGGACAACCCAAGTGTTGCCATCTAAAGCCTGCTAACATGAAACATTTCAAGGACTCACCCTTCGTNTGTTGCCATCTAAAGCCTGCTAACATGAAACAAGGACTCACCCTTCATCCTCCTCAATCCTACGAGTGGAACTAGGAAGAGTTAATGGCCGACAATCAGCCCAGTGAACAAGTCTCTATTTGTCGTGATGGTCTCTCTCTCTCTCTCTCTCTCTCTCTCTCTGTCTCTCTCTCCTCCCCATCACACATGGTGGGCAGCAGATTCATCAAAAGACTTTCTCCACCTTCAGAGAGCACATTCTTAATTCTTTTTAAGGGTAATCCAATTCAATATCTGTTCTTTTAAAATTGGTGGGTCAGAATTCCTTTCTTCACTAGAAATTTAGTTTAGAACAAGTGAAGAGATGCTAAATTGGGAATGCCATTTAATAACAGCCATCAGATCCAAGAAACCTCGGCTGGGATTCTGGCTCTGCCTCTGCTATTGATGGCTCAGATTAGAGGCGAAGCGGCCAACCCGAATTGTCCCAATAAATGACAAATTTTTTATATTTGAATTCGTATAGCTTCGGTCACTTTGCAAGCTGTTTGATCTCGCAACCATATGAAATTGATATCTTCATGGAGTACGCTGACGTGAAAAATGGCATTCGTCTTGTTGAGGGGAAGCATAAATTACGGAAAATTAAACAAGAAAAGAGAGGGAGAGGGAGAGGGAGAAAGCGGAGAAAATAATGATAAAATGACGGAAGGATCCAGCAGGAAGCTTCCAAAACCGGTTCGGCCCCGTCTGACAGTATAAAACAAGCAGATGATCATTTCAATTCCTTTTCAACCCACCGACAGGTGGTGGTTCAATTTAAAAAGTCCAGTGCAGGGATGAATTCAGGAAGTTTATGTATATATATGCAATCTCTCTGCTTTCTTAGCCAGGCAAATTCAAACATACTCTCTCTGTCTCCCGTCTTCTTCATCTTCTCCACAGGAGGGGACATCCGTTTCGGAAGCGATGGGCGAGGGAAATGACACTGGAACTCTAAATAAGAAGACGAAAGCCAGGCTTCCCCCGAGGAGAGGACAGGTCAAAGCTGGGATCTTTAAGCTGCTGGTGAAGGGACTCGTCATGTTCTGTACCTCTACCACGGCGGCTTTCAGAGGGGCCAGAGCTCGCAGCTCCTTGTCAAGCTCTGTCTCCCCGTGCCCAGCCAAATGACGATCATTCCTCTTGATAATTTCCTTCGATTTCTACCATTGGTGTAATTGCTTTCGCCTGCATCACGTTTGCGTCTAGGAAGAGTCTTTTGTTCTCTATCTATTTCACTGGCATGCGTATTTCCTCTTTCGAGTGGTGCGGAGAAACGCCGCGGACTGAGCTGATCGTTGAGTTTGGGGAAGAAAATACGCGGAGGAATCCTCATCAGAGAAAACGGAAAGCTGCTGAACAAGCAGAGTAGAACAGAGGCGAGCAGACCAGAGCAGCTCCCGAAGACTATGAATGTCATGAGGTCATAATTTTCAGTATTTTCATCTAAAAATTTAAATAATAAATAGTAGTATCCAATATTTTTATAAATTCACAAATTATTTTTTAAGATCGTATATTTCAATATCTACTTTCACATAATAATATAGTCAATTTTATTACGTGTCATTAAATATTCACCTTCAATAACTGTTTATAAAAAAAATATTTTTTTAGTCACAGACATACGGGACAACTAATCATGAGTAAGGTAAATTTTTTCCACACTCGAACTATTAGCTTATACGTGGTCCTAATTTCCATTTCATGGTCAAGGTTTCCTTTCCTCGATGGCACACAATCAACTGGAGCAGCCAATCTCACTAATGATGGTCGTCCCAACTCACACAGTGATTGGTGCCCAGTTTGCCAAATTTGTAATCGACTAGGACATGATGCACTACGTTGTTGCCGCCGCTTTGATAATAGCTACTAGTTCGATAATATTCCACAAGGCTTAATAGGTGTTCACATATCTGATCCAATTGATGGTAAATGACATCCCGATACAAGGGTCATTACTCATATTACCTCTAGTGTAAGTAATCTTAATAACCTAATTCTCTACTGGGTATTGATAATGTTATGGTTGGAAATGATAGCTCTCTCTATTACTCACATAGGTGATGGTCACTTTTGCAACCTTGCCCATCAATTTTCTTCAGTGTCCTTATTAATATTAATGGCGAAACATTATCTATCCATGTTCCGATTTTCTCCCAGATCAGCTGATTGTATAATTTACAAGTTCGTGAATTGGATTCCTTCTCGAGCATGTAATTTTTTTATCAAGTTACCCATCTTGCGCATGAATTTACACGAATCTATGGTCTCGTAAGGTGTTCACGGATCAGAAAGAGGGTGCAACATTCTTGGTCGTCGTCATCAGATTCTTCCAAACCCTAGCTTCAACGCCACCAACCACAATAAATTACCTGTTATACCATGTAGTATCTCAGACAAAACTTAGATGAGAGAATTTTTCGTAAATGAGTCTCATCCCATTCGAGAGGCCAATTGGGGTTCTAGACGCAGATGCAGATGCAGATGCAGATGTCATCGTGATCATGACCGGACTGGATTTTAGGGTTTAGGTTAGGAAATTGAATGGAAGAAGACAAGATCATATCTTGAAAAATAAACATGTCACTGTGATGGTCATCTAAGCGTTCCAAGTCATAAAAAAAGACATGTGCACATGCCACTTCGGAAAATATTGATAAAAAACTAATGAAACATACTCATATGTGATATTTTAGTAAGAGTATCTATTTCGATGTTACGTAAACAAAATTTTGCACAAAGTATTACATAGGTAAAAGGTTTTGTAACCCGGGGCAATTAATTGGCACGATAGCCGTACAATGCATCTCAAAATCATCATATCCACAATTTTAAAAATCAAATCGGTGATTGAATCAATTAATGGATGAGTTTATGAGTTTATAAGTTTAATTATGGATTTAATAGATAGAATTGCATATATAATGAAAAATTAATTAATTTAGAAATTATATTATAACTAACATAAGGAGATAAAACTTAAACTCATTTTACTAACAATATGTATAAAACTAATATTTATATGCTTATTTTAGTTATTTTTACATTTAAGATTTAAATTTAAATTATACAAAAATTGAAAATAAGCAATAAAGGAAGGAGAAAAGGGACGCAGGAGCCAGGAAGTCACGGGGAGGAGGAGGAGGTTGAAAAGGGGAAGTCGACACAAAAGAAGGGAAGACAAGCTGTGGAGGTCGACGATTGCAACAACCCCACGAGGTTGCTAATGGCCACCTCAACCATGAAGCCGCCGGTGACGTCCACTGCTCAGATCTGTCTGTCTCTCTCTCTCTCTCCATTCAAACATAGACAGTGACTGAACAATGAGAGGGATTTAGGGCTTTCGAGTCGATTTGTGGAGAAGTTGAGTTTGGATTCGGTCTCAACAAGTTTGAGTGGCAACGATAACGAGCATACCTGGCTGCTTGGGCAGACCTCGCCGGAGATATCACCTCCGAGTCTTCCCATGTTCTTGGCTGGTTTTTTTTTTCTCTTTTTTATTTTAAAAAAAAAGTAATTGACCGATTCAACCGTCGGTCCAAATGGGCTGGTTCATTGGGTTTTCGAGAAAAAAAAATTCAGTTCACACTGGTTCCAAGCTGTTCAATTTCAATTGCTCAATGGAAAATGTCAAAATCGGACCCGGCTGAACCAATCTGATCGTCTAATCTCATATCTCCTTCCAAGGTACGATCGATTTATAAATCCAGTCCGGTCACTGAGTGTGCAACAAATTTTTTTGGTTCATCCAGCAGATAAAATTGGAAGACCTCGTCCGACGACCGACCAAATCCTATGAAACGCATATACCGTTCACGCATTTCTAGTCAACATCCATAAGCCAGAGTAACTGGGGGATTTCGGTTACCCATCAAAAGCAGGCTTGATGGCTAGCCGAGTACATCCTACCGATGATGATCGATCAGTGAAACGATCCAGACGAGATTACGGGTTCTGTCGGGACGTTAGGTCAGGTCGATGCTAGATAAAGAGAAGAACTTTAATACGTGGAAAAAAGGGCCGTCCAACGCGAGCAATTCAATTGTAAAAGGCATTATGATGTTCTTAATTCATTTACAGTACGATTTTCCCAATAATTGACGTTGATTAGGCCTCTCGGCAAGCTGCATAATCCACAAGAATCCGGTGAAATCTACCGTGAAGGAGGAGTACGCACCGAACCAACATATTCTCCCACTTTTTCTTTTCCCGTCGGCCGGAGATATTCCTAAAAGCAACCTATGACGATGTCGTCTCGGACTACGAAAAGCTCCGCTGGGTCCCGATCACCGGGTTCAAGGTCAAGGAGCACTACATTATATCTCTGCATCGGAGGTTAATCAGCTCATTCCTTGTGAGCGATGGCCATATAAAATAATAAATAAATATTTAAGTTGCGATAATTCACCGATAATAAAGTAAACGTTTGCTTTTGGTTTTGGTCTATTATTACCGGAGAAATGCATGTGAACTTTCAACCCCATCACGTCCTAATTTGGCATGCAACATTATAGAGATTCCATCAAGTTGTTAAATATGCCACGACAAAGGATTTCTCCAAACCGAGTTGAAAATCACTAGTCTTAGGGGCAAGCGGGCAAAATGCCTGAACCTGCTTATTTCTCTTCCCCCTTTTAATTCTTTTTCTAGCTCTCTCTCTCTCTCTCTCTTTTTTTACTAGAAACCGAAACTGTAATTTAAACTAAAAATTGACACGATAAATTTTTTTTTTATTTAAATCATGCCCAAAATTTCATTTGAATCTACGTGGAACCTATTTTTATTGAGTACATCTATGCCGATGTGGAATTTATTTCACGCATTCCAATGAAAAAGGGCAAAATGATTCGAAGGAAGAAAAAAAAAGGGAAGAAAGGGCTACTTTGACGCATGGTTAAAGCGAGTGGGGGTGACGAGTGAAGCTTCCAAAATTAGAGGTTAGTGACAAATATATTATTTTATGTTAAGATGTTGAATTTAAATTGCATAAATATATATATTTTTTCTATAATTTAACTTTTAGTCAACAGCATCGAACTAGACGTCGGTCCCTTACACGTCGCACTCTGCACCGAGAAGTGAAGTGCCGTGATGTCCATTTTTGGAATTTTCTCCAACGCTAGTGGAGACTTCCCTTCGTATTTGTATGTCAATCACGACTCAACTCCCTGCGTTTGACACATAGAGAGGCTCTCTCTCTCTCTCTCTCTCTCTCTCTCTCTCTCTCTCTCTCTCGACTTTCTCCTCCTCCTCCTCCTCCTCCTCCTCCGTCTCGTCCGTTAGTCTTCTTCACGACAAGAAGATCCGTCGGAAGCAAATGGCTAGCGGGGCCGAGATCGAGTTGCCATACAAGGGGACGAAGGCGAGGCCTTCGCCGAAGAGAGGGCAGATCAAAGCTGGGATCCTTAAGCTGCTGGTGAAGAAACTCGTCATGCTCTGTTCCTCCGCCATGGCGGCTCTCGGAGAGGCCGGATCCTGCAGCTCCAAGTCCAGCTCCGTCTCCCCGTCCCCAGTCAAATGACTTTCATGATTTAGTCGGGTTGCTGCCCCCACCCCATGCCCTCGCCTGCATTCGCCTTGCCTTGCGTCTAGAAACGGTAGTTATGTGAGTCTTGTCTTTCTGGAGTCAGGGGAGAAGCACAGCGGAGACTGTGTGGATTGTCGAGTTTGTAGAAGGCAGAACGTGGAGGAATCCTTCGGGACGGTCTCCGTGCTGAGTCAGCAGACCGGAGCAGTTTCCGAGAACTATAGATGTAATTGTGCCGTAATCATTAGTGCATGCTTTATTGATATTATAATAGTTATAAGGGTTGTTTTCTCTTAAATTTTATTTTATGTATTCTATAATTCTTTTTTATTCTTAAATATGATAAATAAATTTGATCATGAGAAAATATATAGTAAAATCACCTATTATAATCAAATTGAAAATTTTTTGTTACAAATGGATAGTATATGACAATTTTGATAGTTGGGAGTGAATTAGTGAAACCTCAGCTTTTGGCAATCCTCGGAATAGGAGTCTAGGGCGGATGTTGCATATTCATGTCGGTATGTTCGTGTACTCTCGTCCCCTTTTGACTTTTCTGTTGATGGAAATAAAATTAAAAAAAAAGGGGGTGATAAGGGGGAAGAAAAAGGAGGAAAATTTGACCCCCACTTGGAAAACTTCACGTGGGGAAGGCGACGACGGTGGTCGATTTCGGTTTGAAAGAAAGAAGGAAATTCCCCACCAACTCGGATCGGGATTCAGATGCCCCGCTGCATCTTTTCCTTGAGCGATGTCTTCGACTCTACCCTTGTCGGACAGTGAAACGCGCGAGCGGACCGATCAAAGATTGGACGAGGGACACGTCTGGATGGCGTGGTGGCGGTTGGGGGGGAGGTTGGGGTGGCTTTGTTGAGGCATAGTTTTTAAAATCGGACCGGATCAGAAACCGGTCAAGATATAGATTTATGGGTCGGACCGAGAGTTTAATGGATTGAAGTATATGTTTAATAAATAATAATAATAATATAATAAATTGATATAATGTTATAATTTAACTATAATTTATAATTAAAATCATTAATATAGTTATAATATTAGTCCTAAATTCAACATAAAATATAAATATAAGTCTAGTAAAATAAAATAA
>CXYZ01007957.1:1248670-1261269 GCA_900006705.1 Sonneratia caseolaris
CATGCAAAAGGGGTCATCTCGGCTCTAAGACCGTTGAGACTATCTTACAATAATTGGTGAATTACTCGTGGCTCAACGACCATAGAGTATATTGACAGGACTCGTGACTCAAAGATCACAAGAGCTCGATATGAGAAATTGTTACTTACGGCTCAAAGACCATAAGGATATGCAATTCGTGCTTGTGATTCAAATATTACCAAAGTTCAATATCCTACATATATATACAAAATGATATAAAAGTATGTGGGCTTAATTATAGGATTAGTGGCAGGATCCTAAGCTAAGCCCATTAATGGGATGTTTTAAAGAGTTTTGGCTTGGTGGGCTTGGAATGGGGCTTCGTTGGGCAAGTATATTTTAATGGGCTCTCCTAACATTTCTTGTGGGCTTAGAGTACAATACAACCCGTCATTTGTTTTATCCAAAAAATGTTTGACAAATATCCTCTTTCTATTAGCTACATAACACCTTAAGTTACTATAAATAGTTCACTTCCCAACACTTAAAGGGGGGCTTTTTGGAAAAAGGAAAGCACACTTAAGAGCTAGGAGCAATTAGAGAGAACTCTTTAATCCTTCTTGCCATAGCGTACTCTAGCTCACAGAGATTGCCCATTCATCATCTCTAAGCTCTCTCTATCTCACTCTTTTGGCGTTACCTGGGTGCAACATCTCCTCTCCTCTCCTCTCCCCACTTATTGTAAGGGACCCCTTTACAGTCACAAATTCAAAGAGTTGGACAACGTTATTCATAGAGCCGTGACTACATCATAAAAGGAGTCAGAATTACAAATCACATAGCAATGGAACTTTAGGCTGAGCGACTGCAATCTTGAACAGGTCATTCAGATCCTTCTCCCTAGCCTTCTCTTCTTCCTTCTTTTTCTGTTAGGACAACGGTGTCATAAAAGTCCCCAAAAAATGCCATTCTAATTAACTACCGTATTACTACCTAATATTCCAATGTCCCGCACAATAAGTGCATCCTACTGGGAGTAGTTCCCAAGCCGGCATTTTGAAAATATGGCATGTTAGAGCAGTTTACTCCTCGTCCTCCAGCAAATACTATACATGGAAATCTTATTCTCCTTCCTATTGCTTTAATGATAATATGAAACCACTGTTCCTAACAATTATTGGAGAGTCGACGTGGCCATCTTCACGTCGGGTATGATTACATTATTCAATTACAGAGGACTAAATTAACCCAAACCAAAACTTGTAAAATCCCCTAAAACCAACAGAATCCTCAAAAGGCTCCCCACAAGAAGTTGCTCAACAAGTCTCTAATTCAAGGGCCAACCCCCCTCCCTCCCTCTCTCTCTCTCTCTCTCTCTCTCTCTCTCTCTCTCACGCCTCAATACCAGGCTCCTGAATTTGAATTGAGGGTCTCGACAAACTGGCTTCAAGTTCATTTTACTCATCCTTGTCAAACTCGTCATCATCATCATCAGGAATGTCAGGATCTGCAGCAGCACCTCCCCTTGAAGAGCTTGTGCCTAAAACCCTTAACACATTGGCCCACCTTGAAAAATTCACAGACTATAGACTTAGGATCAACACCTATTCAGAAAAGGATGACCACATTAGTCACAAATTCAAAGAGTTGGTCAAGGTTATTCATAGAGCCGTGACTACATCATAAAAGGAGTCACAATTACAAATCACATAGCAACTGGAACTTCAGGCTGAGCGACTGCAATCTTGAACAGGTCATTCAGATCCTTCTCCCTAGCCTTCTCTTCTTCCTTCTTTTTCTGTTAGGACAACGGTGTCATAAAAGTCCCCAAAAAAATGCCATTCTAATTAACTACCGTATTACTACCTAATATTCCAATGTCCCGCACAATAAGTGCATCCTACTGGGAGTAGTTCCCAAGCCGGAATTTTGAAAATATGGCATGTTAGAGCAGTGTACTCCTTGTCCTCCAGCAAATACTATACATGGAAATCTTATTCTCCTTCCTATTGCTTTAATGATAATATGAAAGCACTGTTCCTAACAATTATTGGAGAGTCGATTCAATCCCCAAAAACTCTTTGTTTTTTTTCAACTAATATGATGCAGAATTACGCTCCAATTTGTTTCACAATTCAAAATGCAAGTGGGATTCTTGCTGAAATATATTCAGCATACACTTATACGGCAGCATATACTGCAAGAAATTAAATTTTAATTTCATCCTCTGTGTTTTATGAATCACGCGAGTATATTGCGCAGTCTCACTCTAATCTAACTATACGTATATATATTATTACATTAATAAGATTGCAATTATGTGATCGGTTTGGCTGCAATGGATTCAATTAAGCCGAGGCAGCGAGCACCAGCAAAAGTACCTCCTGGCCCATATTCATAGCCCTCAAAAAAGCAACTATTGTGAAAGCCTTACCATGTAGTGCGTTTGTCTCTGTGTGTGTGTGTGTGTGTGTGTGTGTCTCTCTCTCTCTCTCTCTCTCTCTCTCTCTGTCTATATATGTATGGTGTTATACAGGATCAAGTAAAAGGTACCCTTGTGATCCGGTTACACAGGGACGGGCTAGCTAGACGATAAGTTAAGCTAGTTCTCTGTGGAGGGTCCATTACCTTGATGGATGTTAGCATGGCTATAGGACTTGCAAGAAAGTTGAACCATAGAATTTACCCTAGATAACCCTTTAAAGTTTAAATAATTGAAGTACAAGAGGCCGACCATATTGGAAAATTATGAGTATGATTTTTTTAAAAGTTAACCAACTTATTTTCTTATTTGCATAATATGATATTTATATTGATGTAAATGTATGTTAGTCAATGTAATTCTCACGTGTTAGAGATGATTGTGTTGGTTTGGTCTGACGAAGGGAGGTCTAATACCCGTATAATGGTTGGATTGGTCGACTTGGTGGTCGTCGGTCAGGGTTATGTGCAGCTAACTGGATGTAGTAGTCGGATGGTGGGGTCAAATGTTGGCGCATCCCTATCATCTTTAGGGATATTTTGTGGGAAGTGAAATGACAATGGACTCCATAAACGAATCACGATGGAGAGAGATGGGGAGGAAAAGTTGAGAGTTAGGGGACCTTGACCATCATTTATCAGAGCAATAGTATTAGCCCTTCGTTTTATTGCCCATTTTGCCCATACGATGATAACTCCACATTTATCCCCTTTTTCTTTTCTTTTCTTTTTTTCTAAAAAAATAAAATCCCACATTTAACAGGAAATTTACAGTTAATAAAAATGAGTGTAAGATGTGAGATATATATATATATATATGTATCGATTAAACCAAAGTGCGTCGTCATGATCATCGCAGCCTTCCTACCGGTCTACACGGGCCTCGGAGCTACAATGCTCATGACATCACCGGATGTGACTATCGAAGATTTTTCTCCATTTGATTTTTGGTTGCTTATTTTATTTATATCTTTCTATAAATTTTATTTATCGAATTAGTGAAATTTATATACTGAGGATTCTATTTAAATGGTGGTAGGAATAAATAAATAATAGGAAAACAATTATATATTGTCGTTTTCTCTACATGGAGCTCGGATGATGGGTGGGTAGTAAAATTTGGTTAAGTTCAAATAATGATACCTTATCTCTCATTGGTACAAGAATATATATATATATATATAGTTGATAATTTAAATCGGCACGAACTTTTAGGACTATATTGGCATGAAATAAAAATATAGGTGGTCCGAAAATACTAGCTCGGACACTAAATTTTCGTGATTTCGATAGTATGGGATTGACACAAATTGTATAAATAATTACTTTTTAATAATAAAATTAAATAATTTATATTTTAAAATAATTTTTTATAATATAATTGATTAATTCATATAACATTTGTATTAATTTGAATAAAATAATCATCAAAATATATTTATGTGTGTATAATTAATCATTTTAAAAAAATTCTCTTAATTTTTTTATTTAAAATTTATTTTTCTATGTTTTCAGACCAACACTGCCCAAAAACACGGGCCCACGTACGAGTTTTTTATATCGTGCTAGGATCGAGCTTTTAGACCGTTCTACTTTTTGCCAGCTCTATATATATATTAGCAGGAGGACTAGGGTCATAATTCTTAACAGGTGAGATGGTAAATACGCCCAAATTATTATTATTATTATTTAATTTACATTTATTTTAGATTATTGGACTTTTTTATGCAGATTAATTATGATATTCGTTGGGTTTTATTTATTTGAAGGTGGTTAGGTGGAGATGTTTGAGAGTTCGTTTATTTATTTAATTAATCATCGCTCAACCTTACTCTAACTAATCAATATAGTTGCTCTATATAAAAAAATGTGATTAATTATATTACTAAAACAAATATGTGAATTCATGTTTCTTATCCTCGATATTCTCCTTATATAATGTCTAGAATTTGAGCTCTTATTAACGAAGAACTTTTTTTTTATCAGCACAGCGTGATCTCGTCAATTAAGAGGTATTCACTCGAATATTGCGATCTTAATGCATGTTTTAACCGTAATGAAGTTTTCTATCAAGTTATAGCTCCTAGTACGACATAGTTCGGGCCAGCCCGGCCTGTTGAAACTATGATACAAAAAGGATCGGCCCCAGCACGGTCCAACTAGTTTGCTGTGCACCGGCCGCCATGGCGATTGTATGGGCAAATTGCATGTGACCATTCTGGACCCGGTAGTCCCCATCGACCTTTTTCATTAACCAGTCCAATAGGGTTTTTTCCCTCCATAGAGGAACCCAACACTTGTTAAATAAATAAATAAATAAAGTAGTCTTAACATTATCGGGCTCAGTCAGCCTGGCCTAATAATACTTTGGCCCGAAAAGCCTCGCCCCAGTGGACAACCCAATAAGCCAAACCCACATATTGGGCATATGGTTTGCGGCCATCTAAAGCCAGCTAACATGAAACATATATTCAATGACTCACGCTCCAACCTCTTCAATCATGGGTAGAACTAAAAAGAGTTAAAATGGCTTCAGTAGCGAATTCCAAAGTCATAGGCGACGATTTCCACTTTGATCCTCCTGTGGGCCTGTCGACGCATACGTATCGATCGGCACACCAGTCGTCTGCATCGATACTACTTCTTAGGAACCGAACAAGCCTCTATTAGCCGTAATCTTTAGGTGAAATAATGATCGAGTGTTCGAGCCAGGATGACCTACTGAGAATCGAGAGGTAAGACTCCCACGATCATCGACTTTATCCACTCACAGGACCGAGCTCGGGAGCTTTGCGGAGCGGGGACTCGATTTACGTCTCGGTCAATTATTACTTGAGAAAGTCACGTGCCCTCCTCTCTCTAGCCCCCTTCATTCTAAAGAGGGTAACCGTACATGGCGACATCTCCTAACTCAGCATTCAACATAAGACAAGGCTCCACGAAGTAGTTACATGTGTCGGTCTCCTTTTTCCTCTGTTCTTCGAGGGGGGGAAAAAAGAGAGAGTAGATAATGCCATAATGCCATAATGCCATATCAAATGGCTATCATTTGGACCCAACCAGTGTTGTCGGTTGGACGCATGCGTCCCGATCCTCACTTGTCTTCCCAAATGGCCTTTGCCCTCGATTTGAGTTTAAGAATCCATCGTATCAAGGCCGCTACGAGACCGGCCTACAAGTTTTTTTTAAGCTCATATCCAGCAAGATAAAATTCGAAACCCTCTGTCAGTTCGATGGGTGGCCGAATCGCCGCAAGCGGGGAGTTGGTCGCTCGTCGAGGCTGAGTGGGGTTTCTGATGCACGTCCTCCCGATCCCACAACTCGAAGGAAATTGCCTGGTTTAGCTGGAGCATTCATTATCCACGATATTTTCGGGCGTCGAGGCTACGGAAAGAGCAGCAGGAAGTTGCCTGGAATAGGGCGACCCAAAATGTCAAAGGCTTGCTCGCGTTTGCCATTTTACACCACGTTTTCCTCCCCCGGTCATCGACACTGCACTGGGCCCGTTGCATAATCTACGAGGACACGAGAGTGGGGTCGGGCATTCTGAATCTAATTATTACTAGAGATTGGAATTTAATGTAGCGGTATCATTCACAATCTAACCGTCAAAGAGATGGTAAACTCTTCCCTTCATTTTATTCGTTAATCACGTTTATTTCTCATAATTTTGCAATTCAAGGGGAACCATTTCGCATTCAAAACACGTAAAACTCTTATACTATAACTTATTTATATTAATTTATCTATACTAACTTAGATTAACAACCAATCTAAATTATCCCGACAACTAAGTTCTCTCCTTCCCTCCATCTATGTTTATCCACTATCAAGAATTGATAGGTACTTTTATTTAAATAATACTTTGAATTCACATCCTATAAATAGAAGAGTTTTATTCCATATTCGGCCGCTCCTATTGAATGTAAATTGATAGGAATAAATAGGGCTTTTTGCCATTTACACCATCATAACATGGTTTGTGGGGGACTGTTAAAGCTGCAACCTGCCTGATAAAAGGGATTTCTCCAAACCGAGCTGATGATGGCAGCATATAGGAATGTTAAATAGGCCGGGCTAGATTAGAATCAAACCGTTTCTAATCCGGTCTCTATAATCATTTTTATTGGGTTGAGAGCGGTTACAGGTTGGTTACGTAATATGGACCTATTGAATTATAACGGGTATATACCGTTATCTTGCTAAACAGGTCTAGATCAGCTTATACTGACAAAAATCCTACAAATTAACGGTTGAATTTTATTAGATCAATTTAAAATTTAAAAAAAAATTAAGATAGATAGATGATTAACGGTTGGGGAACTAAACCCGTTCGAATATGTACGGGTTCCACTGAAAAAGGTCAGCATGATTTAAGGGAAGAAAAAGAGAAGCAAGAAAAGGACAACTTCGAGAGGGTTGCGGGCGAAGCTTCCAAGATCAGAGATTCATCGCAAACGTATCACTTTATAGTTTGACTTTTAATGACCGGCCCTCATTGAAGCTGAAGTGATTCGGGGACAATGGACTTTTCATGTCGTGGTGGCACTCTGCACCCAAGAGTAAAAAAGAGTGTACCATCGACATCCATGTAGGAATTTTCTCCATCGACGTCCACGGTGAAGACTTCCCTCTGTTTTTATATATCAAGCTCAAGTCTCATCTCCCTGCGTTCGACACTTAGAGACGCTTTCTCTCCCTGTTTCGACTTTCTCCTCCATCTCCTCTCCGTCAGTCTTCTTCACGACAAGAAGATCCGTCGGAAGCAAATGGCCAGCGGGGCCGAGATCGAGTTGCCATGCAAGGAGACGAAGGCGAGGCTTCCGCCGAAGAGAGGGCAGATCAAAGCTGGGATCCTTAAGCTGCTGGTGGAGAAACTCGTCATGCTCTGCTCCTCCGCCATGGCGGCTCTCGGAGGGGCCGGATCCTGCAGCTCCAAGTCCAGCTCCGTCTCCACGTCCCCAGTCGAATGACCATCAACCCAACACCTCTTTCATGATTTAGTCCGGTTGCTACCCCCACCCCCATGCCCTCGCCTGCATTCGCCTTGCCTTGCGTCTAGAAACGGTAGTTATGTGAGTCTTGTCTTTCTGGAGTCAGGGGAGAAGCACAGCAGAGACTGTGTGGATTGTCGAGTTTGTAGAAGGAAAAGCGTGGAGGAATCCCTTGGGGACGGTCTCCGTGCTGAGCCAGCAGAACAGAGCAGTTTCCCAGAACTATGAATGTAATGTGTGCCGTAATCATTAGTGCATCTCTTATTGATATTATATTATATTAGAAATACACGTTGTTTCCTCTTAAATTTTATCCCTGGTATAATTTCTTTCGACCATGAGAAAATTATATAATAGAATCATTTATAATAATCGAATTAAAATTTTCTTATTAACATTTATAGTTACATCAATGACAATTTTGATAGTTGGGAGCGAATTAGAGAAACCTCAGCTTTTGGCAATCCTCGGAATAGGAGACTAGGACAGAAGTTGCATATTCACGTCGGTATGTTCATGTCCTCTCGTCCCCTTCTGACTTTTCTGTTTGTGGAAATAAAATTAAAAAAAATAGGCGCGTGGGGGGGTTGGGGATTGGTGTGGGCGTGGTGGTGATGATGAGGTGAGGGGAAGAAAAGGGAGGAAAATTTCACCCCCACCTGGAAAACTCCACGTGGGGAAGGGGACGATGGTCAATTTCGGGTTGCAAGGAAATTCCCCACCAACTCGGATCGGGTTTCAGATGCCCCGCTACATCCCGAACCGAGCGGCGGGGGGGGGGGGGGGGGGGGGGGGGCAGCCGGTGCTCCTACTGCACGCTGCGCCTAGGATCGGAGTCCGTACAGCCAGAAAAACACGGGAGAGGGAGTCGGGACAGTCGAATCGGAGTTCAGACTTATTCATCGGCTGCCGGTGCACCACACAAACCGGAAAATAAACGCGGTCGGGTCGGTTGTCAGCAGAGGATTAAAGTCAACCACATTTGCTTTCCTCGTCAAATGCCAAAAGCATCATCTTTCTCTGCCGTTCACACCGCATGCGTCTCTGATGGGAGACTTTGGGCATTGGTAGGGATGGCAGAAAATGCTCCACCAGACTGGCCCGGCCCGAACCGTGTGGGGGCCAGGTCGCGCACGGGGCAACCTTGTTGCCCCGCCCCCATTCATTATTATACCTTTTTTTTTTAAATCTTATTCGTAATTTCTTATTATACACTATAATTTATTTTCCCTCTCTCAGTCCCTCTCCCGGGTTTTTAAGTTTATGTTATTAATTTCGAATTGAAAATATTTATATTTGTATTTGTATTGGACCATATTAAACGCTCTTGTTGATGTTATTATCATGAAATTTTATGTTATTTTTTAAATTCAAATGAATTTGGGTCTGAACAGGGCGGGGCGAGTTGTGAGCCACTTAAACTTGACCTGTCATGGGTCGCATGTCCCAAAAACCAGCCCTGACCCGGCCCGTTGACATTCCTAGGCTGAAGCAACTGGCGTTGACCGCACCCACCGGCCATGATTTCTCCAAGTCGGATTTGACATGGACAGACCGCACCACGTATGTCATTCATGGTTTATAAAAATTAGAAGAAGGGCACCACGCAAGCTCCACGGAATGTCGGATTTGGTGAGGGAGGGATTCATGATTTTGACACAAAAACCTGCAAATTCCTGGATTCGGATCCAGTGTATTACTTAACTGACAGAGTTAATTTGGATCATCTCGACCAATCAATACTGATTTAGTAAGTTTTGGTGATCACTGGCAGAGACAAGCCGACCATATTACGAACTTTTCTTGAATTTTGACCGATAATCATGTGGCATGAAAATGCGAGAGATTAGACCGGACTCGCCCAAATCCCAGTACTTCAGAAAAGCGTATGAAGCTCATTGGCTCACGAGTCCAGGGGGAGCAGAAGAGCATAGCTAAGCCGATGCTTTCAATGTCACCCTGGCTACTAGTCATCCATCCATAAGGGGGTCAACAACAATGAAGGAGAGGTCAAGATGTTCACATTTGGCTTCTGCTTTTTGAATCATTTCCGTCTCATTGGGGGCACAGCATTCATTACCTTTTCTGGTCGATTTCAACCTCCTCTAGCTAGCTGCAACATAATCCTCACATGCACGAATTTTATTCCTGCTAGGAAAATCAAACAGAAAAGGCCACCAACCGTATGCGATCAGGTCATAGGTCTCCAGCCATCTTCATATGGGGTATGATTACATTATTCAATTACAGAGGACTAAATTAACCCGAATCAAAACTTGTAAAATCCCCTCAAACCAAGAGAATCATCAAAGGGCTCCCTACAAGAAGTTACCCGACAAGTCTACTAATTCAAGAGCCGGAATTCAATATGCGCCCAAACACCCACCCACACCCCCACATTTCACTCTCACTCCTCAATACCAGTCTCCTGAATTTGAATTGAGGTTCTTGACAAACTGGCTTCAAGTTCATTTAACTCATCCATGTCCAACTCGTCGTCGTCGTCATCATCATCATCATCATCATCATCATCATCATCATCATCAGGAATGTCAGGATCTGCAGCAGCACCTCCCCTTGAAGAGCTTGCTTCACCTTGCCCTGAATTCTCTTTAGCCTGACAGATTCGATGAGAAAAAAGGACTGAGTCAATCAGAACAGGAGCCACGTATCCTTAATCTTTTGGACAAGCAAGATATATCAACTCAGGACTTACACTTTTTGGGGCAGCCTCAGGTTCTTCCTCCCTCTGGTACTTCTCATACGCTTCGGCATCATCAACAAACAAGCTAGCATCTGAGAGAAACAGCTCACGACCACTGAAAAATGAAACTTCATCAATATGGTATCCCCACAACAGGTCCAATATGATAAACATCACAAAGTAAAAGCTTTTCTAAAAGTTTAGGCAACAATTTGTTCAAAAGCTACTCATCATGAAATAAGTTTCAAATCTTTGACAGATTTGATGATTTTAATTATCATCTACAACCAGCTCAGGAATCTCTCCACCATGTCCTCTCTTCGTTTCAGATCTTGTCCTCCCCTGCTCACTCTAGTAAAATTTTAAGCACCTAGTTTATAATCATCCATGAGATATGAGGCCAAAGGAGAACTTTACCTCATTCGGTCATTCTTGGCTCTTTCTGCTCGCTGAGCAGCCAAACCAGCTTCTCGTTCTTCCATTTTTTTCTTCCTCCATTCCATGAACAGCTTGGGAGTCATTGGAGTTGACTTAGTTAATTTTGAGCGCTGAAGCATTCACGACAAGGATGCAACAAAAGAAAATAAGATGAACACATATTTTCTCCCCATAAGTACCGAAAGATAAGATAATGTAACAAAGAAGGACATCATAAATTGAACTTATGAAAATAACATGTACTTATGGCGATGACCTGGTCTTCAATTTCATCCTCAATTGGAATCTTTTCAGCCTCTTCGTCAATAAGCGCCTTCATCTGAGATTTTAGTATGTATCCAGGTGGTAAAGCATGCCTATAGTGACAGTCTTTGCCACCATTAGGGCAGACCCAGAACCAACCATACTGTTTCTTTTCCACAGCTTCCAAGAAGTATTTGCAGACCTGGCCGTACAAAACTAGAAGATTATAAGATGAAAGGAATATGTAGCAGATCATTTGAAGGTTATGAATTGGGGAAATCAAATGTCCAATTCAAGAAGATTTTGCAACAACTAATTAAGCCATTCAACATCAAAATGGGACCATTTTAGATATCTGAAAATGACATGGTGACCTCTACTCCACACCTAGAAGACAGCAAAAACTAGAAAAAGCATCTGCTGCATCAGCAATAAGGGTAGAAGAGCAGTAAAAGCTCCATGCCGACACAAAAGAATGAATCATCATTAAGAAACAAGGGTTATAGCCGCTTAGATTTCTTTTTGCCTTTTTAACTAATTCTAGAGATGAACACTATAACAGAGGAGATATGGACAATCATGTTCATCCTTATAATAACATCGGTACAAGACTTGGGTAATAAAAAAAAATGCGAAACCATGCCAAAAGGAAAGAGAACGTACAATCTCAGTAGGCTTATTTTGATTATACTCTTTCTTCTTTGACTCCACAACCTTTTCCAGAGTTTCTTGATCCCAATCTTCCATTGTTTCTGAAACAAACAATCATAAAGATAGAATTATCATAATTAATTTCTGGAGACAACAGAAGACAACAGCCATGTGAAAGCACATAACAATAATACACATCAAATCACCTTGGTCACGCTTGTCACTATAAAGATCAATTTTTTCACCCTTTCTCTGAACATTCAAGTCGTGAGAGAACTTGCACTTAAAACCCTTAGCACACTGGCCCACCTTGAAAAATTCACACACTATAGACTTAGGATCAACACCTATTCAGAAAAGATTACCACATCAGTCACAAATTCAAAGAGTTGGTCAAAGTTATTCATGTAACCTTGACTAAACCCAACAGGAGTCACAATTACAAAGCACATACCAACTGGAACTTTAGGCTGAGTGACGGCAATCTTGAACAGGTCATTCAGCTCCTTCTCCCTGGCCTTCTCTTCTTCCTTCTTTTTCTGTTAGGATCACGGTGTTATAAAAGTCCGAAAAAAATGCCATTCTAATCAACCACAGTATTATTACCAAATGTTCCAATATTCTGCACAATAAGTGCATCCTACTGGGAGTTCCCAAGCCAGAATTTTGAAAATATGGCATGTTAGAGCAGTGTATTCCTTGTCCTTCAGCAAATACTACACATGGAAATCTGATTCCCTACGCTATTGCTTATTGATAACATGAATCCACTGCTGCTAACAACTATTGGAGAAGTCGATTCAATGCCCAAAAAATCCTTTTTTTCAACTAATATAATGCAGAATTATGCTCCCAATTGTTTCACAATTCAAGCCGCAAGAGGTCTTCTTGCTGAAATATATTCAGCATACACTTATTTAGCGGTACATACCGCAAGAAATTAAATTTTGATTTCATCCTCTGTATTTTATGAATCACACGACTATTAAGCACAATCTCACTCCAACCTAACCGCCCAAATTAAGCATGCAACTACATAATTGCACCGGAAATCTCCACCAGGCTCAATTTGACAGCTTTCCACCAGCATAAGCAGGAGCTAAATAACACAAGGAAGAAAAGGGGGG
>CXYZ01007957.1:1261538-1285777 GCA_900006705.1 Sonneratia caseolaris
GGGGGGGGGGGCGTGGGGTGGGATTATTGCGGGACAGCAGCCAGTAAAGGACGGACCTTAGCCGCAGTTTTAGACGGGTCGGGCTTCGGCTGGACCGTCTGCTGGAGGGACTGGACATACTTCTGAACGTTCTTGCTCTTGTTTTTGTTCTTCAGCCCGAAGGTCTTGTCCTCCACAATCTTCTGCTTCCTCGCCATATCCGCCTTCGACTGCTGCTTCGGAGGCATCGTTAGCTGCCGCTTTCAAGCTCGAAGAATGGGAGATAAGATCGTAGCCGGATTGATTGACTGATGAAGCCAAGATAAGGCTGAATGCCGCGGATTTCAGGTATCTCCAAGCTCCGATTAGGGTTAGGCAGTTCGCCGGCGTGGAGCAGTGGAGGAGGCCTGATGTTTTGTTGAAATGCCCAATCTGTCCTCTTGCTAATTATTGCCTCTTGATTTTGCATATGTGATAGCATTTTGGTAACAATCCATATCTAGTCCCCAATCTTCTCCATGTGTTCACTTTAGTCCTCCATAATATTTTTCGACCCAAACACCCGTTAAACAAAAACTCGAATGCCGAGATCTCTCGATTTCGGGCGGAGGGGCCTCTTCGGCAGCCACCCCTTCTCCCCCGAGAGAGTTCTTGTCATGAACGTGTGGGAACTGTTGCTGGAGGATGTGATCCGGCAGATACCATAATATTCTCAAGAAATTGCATTGGTCTATGATTGCAGTTGCATGAGTTCACGGTTAATCAACTGTCGATGATTAATTGAAACTTCCCCATTTTGATTTCCCGGCAAGCTTTGGGTCAAAAGTTGGGAGTCCAATATTTTCACTGTGTCCGACTCCATCTATGGCCGAATCAAAGTCTTAGTTGACTTGAGAGGAAATATATGCGTTGCATAATATCCACGGAAGAGGCAAGGAAGAAGATCCTGGCGAGGTACCAACGGGATTCCTGTTGGCCGCCATTGAACCACGTCTGAAGCTAAGTCTCTCCCTCTCCCTCTCCCTCTCTCTCTACACTTCACCTTCATAACCTTTCCACACCTCCCGGAAGAAATCTCTCTCTCTTTCTTTCCGCGCCGTATCCGTGTCAGCCTCCGAGAGTCATTACATGGCGGCTCTCAGGCGGCTGGTGTTGGCAGCAAGGGCCTCCTCGGCCTCCCTTTGGCCTCATCCCTCTGTTGTCTCCCGATTCCTCTCCTCCCCTTCGACCCTCGATCCTCAAATTGACCTCAAATCAGCCGCCGCCCTGAACCTCCAGCCCCTTTGTCGCGGTGGGGACCGCAAGGGCAGGAACGTGCAATGGGTCTTCCTTGGCTGCCCCGGCGTCGGGAAGGGCACCTATGCTTCCCGGCTCTCGACCCTCCTTGGCGTCCCCCACATCGCCACCGGCGACCTTGTCAGGGACGAGCTCGCTTCTGCCGGTCCCCTTTCCTCCCAGGTCAGTCGTCCTTCGCTTTAAGGGAATACTTTTAGGTTTTCTGGCCTCCTCTGAGCTTAATCTTGGCGGGGATGATGGATGAAGTTATTAAAAGGTGAAGACAATCAGATATGACATTCATTTTTTCCTGTAGTTTAGTTTATGATCGTCTTTTGTCAGCTGATGGATTCGAAAGAAAGAGAAGGATGGTATTTTGGATCACTTCCATTTCCCCTCATCCGAGTTTTCCGTTAGAATTTTGAAAAATGTGAATTTTGTTGCAGCTCTCAGAGATTGTTAACCAGGGTAAGTTGGTGCCGGATGAAATCGTTATAGATCTTTTGTCTAAAAGGCTCGAAGCTGGAGAGGTTAAAGGGGAGACTGGATTCATACTTGATGGCTTCCCTCGGACTGTAAGACAAGCTGTGAGTACGAGGACTCTGTTGTATGAATTGTTTGCTGTCAGAGCTTATTTAGATGTTTTCAGACATTGCAGTAATGACGCATTGAGAAAGAATTTTCCAGTGTAGTGCTGAGTTGAGAAAGGCTGTGTATGTACCAACCCATTGAGGAGTGTGCAGTATTAATTTAGATTTATGCCATAGGTCAATTTTCATAGCCTTCCACGGTGTGATAATGCCTTTCTGAGACCATGAGTTAGAATCTCAAGTTCAGTTTTCAAATGATTCTCTATGGGCCCAATTAGGTACATCCTTGCCTTGCTCTCTTGTGTATGCCACTGCTAATTTTGAGAGCTCCATGATCTACCAAATCTGTTAGTGACCTGAAAAGGCATCTCTTTGACATTAAGCGTGGTTCTGATGCTACTTTCTTTGTTAGTTTGATGATGACTTCTTTATTTTGGTTAGGTAGGACGGAGAGATGAGCGTAGATAGAAGATCACTCTGTATTCTGTTCAAAAAGGAGGAATTACTAATATAAGAAGCAGTGACCATTTGTGGCCTGCAATGCTGGCTTTTGCATTTTTTTACTTATTTCATTTATTTTTCATGAACTAGACTTCTTTCATTGACTTGACTAGATGTGATTGTTTGAAAATACTTGAAGTTGTGAGACTCTTAAAATAATGTTTATAGTGCTCCTTTAAATCCTACAAAATGTTTAGGATTGTGTCGTAATCCATCCAATCCAATTTGTTGTCTAGATTAATCTTCTACGGATCTCTAGCAGTTTCCCCCCCCCTCAAATCATCAGTTTAATTGCATCTAAACTGACAAGAGTAATTACTGCTTCAATAACGAGAAAAAAAATTTCAGCTGGTATGGCTTCTGTAGGTCTGTTAGACTTGGGGATGAAAAGAAGTCTGAGAATTCAGTTCAACCTCATTATTCTTTTCTCTGTGCTTTTACTTGCACTGTGAAGATGCTTTGATCATGGTTCCTCAATCAGAGCGGCTTACATTATTCATTTTTTGGAATTGAAGTGCCTTTTTAATTGAACTTGAATATATGACCAACTCTATTTTAATTTCTTTCAACTGGATTCTCAGTCTTCATAGCTCTTGTTATAATGTTTAATTCTCAGTCTTCAGAAATTGCTCCACTTATCCTTTTTGGGGTCATTTTCAGGAGATACTGGAAGGTGTAATTGACATTGATATGGTGGTCAACTTAAAGCTACAGGAAGATGCATTGCTGGCGAAATGCCTTGGGAGAAGGATCTGCAGTGATTGTGGCAGAAATTACAACATTGCCTGTATAGACATCAAAGGCAAGGATGGAAGCCCTAGGATGTACATGCCTCCACTTCTCCCTCCTCCACACTGCACAACAAAGCTCGTTACTCGATCAGACGATACTGAGGAAGTTGTCAAGGAACGCCTCCGCATATATAACGAAATGGTATTTGTTTAACCATAAGCAAATATTTTGAGTTAATTTGGCACTTTTTTTTTTTTGGAGATGCTTTGATCTGTATTTTTTGCTGGGTATTTATGAGGTTTTCACCAATAGAAAGCAGCTGAGAACTGCTAATTTCAATCTTGACTTGACTCTTGAAACTCTTGAGTGAGGATCCTGTATCTTTGTCAAGCTCGGACGTGTCTCGAACTTAATGAGCTCAAGTTAGACTAATTTCATCTAGCGATTGCCAAATGAACCCTAGCTTAATCAAAGTCTGGATTGAGATTTAGAGTATCATGAAAATGGATGTGAATTTAAATATTTCAAAGATTAATGGCATAGGAGAAGCTCTATAAGGCTTGCGATCCTCCAGACCTGGGCATTTGTGAGCTTTTGCTCAGCTAACTCATCTCTAAAACTCTTGGCCTGAGCACAAGAAACCCAGGTGGTCCTTGAGTGGCATGAGCCAATTTGAGAACTAGGTGTGCGGCACAATCTTTAAGGATTTTCAAACCTAGGATCATCAGCGACTAGAGTAATGCAAGGAAATGCAGGACTGCAGATGAGAACTTCAATTCCAAACTGTTCTGTGATTTATGAATCATCCTTTTATGCAGACGAAACCAGTAGAGGAGTTCTACAGGTCCTGTGGAAAGCTTCTGGAGTTTGATCTTCCTGGAGGAATCCCAGAGTCATGGCCTAAGCTGCTTCAAGCTCTGAACCTCGAAGATGGTGATGGCAAGAGGTCAGCAGCAGGGTGATCCCAAGGAACATGGTATAGTATTTGTATGTAAGAGATAAGTTGTAGGTGAATTCATTCTTTGCATGCAAGGTCCAAGCATTGCTATTGATTATCAGAAAGATGGTAGGACAGAATTATGAATCGTAAAAGAGCCTCGGGATAGCGCAACCACTATCTAACATTCCTTTCTGTCCGACATGTTAACATTTTTTGTGCTGAACGAATGTTGGTCTGGAATGAGGCTGCACTGCCACTGGTGATGACGTCAACGATACCACTGTTGATCTATGTGGGAGTCTGAATTCCTCCCAGTGGGTGGCCAGTGCTGGCATCTTTCTCATCGTATGTGCTTCATGTCTCACGGATGAATGGAAAACTCTAGCCTGAACCAGGCTTGCAAAGATTGTTCTTATACTGTGTCGATCATAGGTTTTGTCATCATATGTCCCTGAGTGTGATTGTAACAGCCCGCTTTATGTAAGAGATTCGTGATTCAACGGCTCAGTGAAGGCGAGAATCTTCATCCATGGTATTTTGCATCTCTTCTCATGGTGCTGTATTTTCATTCTGGAAGGTCGGCATATACTACGGTAACTTAGGTGGCCTAAGCTCTTTGAGAATATGAATATACCCAAGGAAAAGGGAAGAAGAAGAAGAAGAAGAAGAAGGATTAGCCCAACACTTGAGCAAGTCAATCAGCCGCATGAGATTTGCCTTGACGCAAGACGTGAGTTTTTTTTTTTTCTAAATGTATAATTTATTATTTAAAAAGGTAAATGGGTCATAAATTAATTTACATTAAAATCAGTTTATCCATGGAAAAATATTCTATCTTTTTTAAAAAAAAAAAATTGGTGGGGGAGGGAAAGGAGGACATGGAGTGGTGCAACTGGACAAGTCCAAAGAAGTGGAAAAGCCGCCAGGAATCTACCACTTTAGTCCTAGGATGTCTTAAGAACATTCAAAAGGCAAAGCTAGACTGAAAAACATAGGCCACAAACAAAAAGCACAGGATTCAAAGTCGGCAAAAAATGAAAAAAAAATTCCTTTATTTTTTTGTTCGAATTTTATCCCCACGGAATCTTAAATGTGGCGATGGAGGAATTTGTGATCGAGAGAGCCACCTCATCGATATTCCAAGAAAGATGGAAAATTCGAGGGTTTCCAAGCTCAACGATTCGGACGGGAGAGGGGACACCTCCCCCACACGGCAAGATATCGTCGTCTCGTTCAATGGTGGAGAATGAATAGAACCAAAGAGTTTTGCAAAACATAAAAATAAAAATAAAAAAATAATCCAAGAGATGTGGGCTGTTGAAGCATTTTCTAAGATAAAACTTGAAGGAAAGAAAAAAAGGGAAGAAGAAGAATAATAATTTTTCATAAGTTTAAATGAACCGAATTTATTACTTGATCCGAGAAAGCCAAATTATAGAATTTACATGTAGGATGGTGATTATGCTCATTCTGTCAACTAATAATACTCATTACTAACTTAGAATTAGACCAATGGTTCTCTTACTAGATTCCCAAATGCGTAATTCAATGATCGAATCATATATTGGAAAGGTTAATAGAAATTTTTTCAGGAATTCTAGTTTTATCACGTACTAGTTTCGAAGTACGTTTCGACTAATTTGATAATACTATATAGTACAAATAAAAAAACTAATAATGCTCATCGTATATGTGATAAACCGGTTCGGTTCAAGTGTGTGGATTCTTTTTATCATTGAATTTCGTAGAGTGAGAGAATCTATAGGAGTAATACTAAATTGACATATAGTTATTAGCTAAAAGGTCGTCTTGTCAGACGACTTGCCTCGCTAAGAGCCGGAGATTTTACTGCTGACGTGGCGCAAGACTATCCATCCTCGCAGGAGACGGGAGCTTAGTGTGAGGTTGGGTTGCGGGGGTGCATTCTCGTCATTCTGTATCCCCGGCATCTTTAATTCGCCCCATAACGCGCCACGTGCCGCCTCCATGGAGACCTTAAATGATGGCCGAATCCTCCCGGCGACTGCTGGCAGGACTGCTTTAGATTTACGGCCAGCTCAGCACGGGATCGTCCTACGTGGCGATCAATGACACGCCTCCGGCCTCTCCCCACTCTCCTTGTTCTCCTTCGTCTTCTTCGTCTTCTTCTTCTTCACTACGCTTCCTCTTCCTCTTCGTTTCTTGATCAGTCAAGCTCGTTTCACCCTCCCCTCCTGCAGAAACATTAGCCACATATGGATTGACATTGTAATCTCTCCTCTTTCTCTGCCCTCCCCCTACACATTAATCTTGTCCCTCATTTTCGGTCCTCTTACGTTGCAGGAGTTATTATTGAGGTAAGCTCGACGAGAAATTTTCGTTGCTGTTCTTTTTCATCCATATTGTGAAAGAATTAGTGGTTGCTACCAGCAAGAGCTCAGTAGGATTTTGATTCTGCTGGGAAATCTTCTTCGTGGCATTTCGGCTGCCTGTGAGGTGCCTCTTTTCTCGAGTAAAGCAAGAAGAATCCCAAGATCTGAGTCGAGGTACCTGATGCAGCCAATGAATTGTGTGTTTCTTTGGTCAGAAGAAATGGAAATGAAGCGGAATGGGATTGTATCTCAAAAGGAAGCTACTATCCTATTCCATTCCTTTCCATTTTCATCATAAACATTTTAATTTATTCCTGGAAGTTCCCAATGCTTTCCTACGTTGGAGAGATTAGTAATGTTGTTTTTCCTTCTGAGGCCTGCAGCCGAGAGTTAACTAGAGTTCTTCAAAATGCTGCTTTGCTCGGTTCTTTCTAAAGTTTATCTTAATGGGATCTTAAAGCTGCCTTCTCTTGGAGATTCTATATGCAAGGTTTTCTTTTTCTATATGGTGGTGTTTTAACAGATGTTAGATGTGCCGAAGCCAAACTGTCTAATATTTTCGTCACCTAGCTTTCCAGTAGCCTCTGTTGTTATACCACTGGTTTTTCTTAGTAGGACCTATTGAAGAGATAAAATATTGTTTTCCACTGGATTCTTAGGCTGCAGCCTGCAGGTATTACTAATATTTTTCTAGGAAAGAGATCAGTTTTTGATCGAGCAAGAAGTTGCCTGAACGGAAGTTTTTCTTAAAATTCTGCCCCATATCAAATACTTTTCTTGCGTAAACTGCAGTCTGGAAATGGTTTAATTGCCAGAACACACATGTTTCGAGTGATAATCTGCTCGCTGACCCTTACAAGCAGGTGATAAGAGTCTTTTGCCCGCATAATTTTTTCCTTTCACTGAGAGAAATGCCTTTCTGCACAATTTAGATTGTGTCATGTTATGCGTAAAAGTTTTATAATTACTGCTTTATTATATATATATATATTTTTTGGTAATTTGTAATTCATTGATAAGCAATTATGCACAAATAAATGTACACGTCAGAATGCGAAGATTCTGCTTTTTCTTACGCAATATTGAGGGCAGATGCTTGGTTTTAGATAATTGAAGACAAGGAGTGTGCAATCTCTTCTTTTGTATACAAGAAGTCTTTTCTCTTAATCAATCGCCATTGTTGGTTTCCTTGAATCCAGTTGATGAGGATTGCTCAAACGAGCAATAATAGGCCCAGGAGTAAAGGGTCGGCAGAGCAAAACCACCACAAAAATGATGAGAACAAGGACACAAGGGATGAGGTAACAGGTCAAGGCCATGAGCTGTTGGAGGGGGATGAGCTGCAAATCCATGAGGATATGGAAGGTGCATTAGATGGACAGATGGAAGTTGTCCAGGTGCAGGACCTTTCCGGTATGCAAGATCTTGTGCCCAGGTTGCAGTCACAGGCCAAAAGGCCTGTGGTTCACTGGGAGAAGTTTCTACCTGTACGGTCTCTGAAAGTTTTATTGGTGGAAATTGACAATTCAACCCGTCATGTTGTCAGTGCATTACTCCGAAATTGTGGCTATGAAGGTAAATAATATCTAACGAGAGTTCCATCTTTGTGCATTCTGGGATACAAATTTGCAGCTGCAGAGTCATATAGTTGATAATTTGATTCCCCATGGATCATGTCTAATGGTCCCATTCCCAAAATATGGATCCTAAGTAATGTTCCAGTACTATCATGCAGAGATTGCCATCTCACTATTGTAATTATAAAACATTCTTTCAATTTGAGTAATTTAGATTCCTAAAGGTAGCACAAGATGGTGTGACATGTTTAGAGATGGATGTGCCATATTCAGAAAAAGAATATATATTGGCATTTTCTCGGCTATATCAGAAAGTCAATATTGTTATTCTACGTTAGAATGTCTGACTACAGAAAACATTTTATTAGCAGAGAATATTTCCAAACTTAACTGTCAGTGTACCCAAATGCAAAAAGACAAATAGTAATGGTGGATGAACTGAAGGTTTAGGGAAAAAGTAACCAAGTTCCAAAACAATGAATATTTTTCTCAATAATTTTCAGGAGGTTAATAGTCATTCAGACATAGATTCAAAGAACCTAACGGTGTATAAATTTTGCAGTTATAGATGTAGCAGACGGCGGACAGGCATGGAAAATCTTGGCAGATCTTACCAATCGCATTGATCTTGTCTTGACAGAGATATCAGTGCCTTGTTTGTCAGGCATATCACTTTTATCCAGGGTAATGAGACACAGAACTCGCAAGAACGTTCCTGTGATTAGTGAGTACATCTGCACTGCTCTCGCAAATTTGACGCTGTTGCCTGTTGTTCTTTCTAGACCTTGATACCTTTAACTGCTGGATGAATTGTTTGTGCAGTGATGTCATCTCACGGTACAATGGGTGTAGTTTTAAAGTGCCTATCAAAGGGTGCAGTTGACTTTCTAGTGAAGCCAATACGAAAGAATGAGCTGACAAATCTTTGGCAGCATGTTTGGAGGAAATGCCACATCGTGAGTCACTTGAGTTCCTTCTTTACATATGATGCCAACAAAAATGTCCAAGGCTAGGTGATGGACCAATTTCAGACTTCTAATTGGTTCTGGTATATGTTTGAGTAAAAACTACTGAATCAGAAAACTAATATGAACTTTCATTGCATCAGAATTACAACCAGTCCATCAGGTGGGAGAGCCCATTCGGCCATATATTTCTATTTTTGCCCTTAGTGCCACTGTTGTGGCATTGACTCATGACTGTGCCCCCCACTTGAGAAGCAACATCCTCATTGGTCACAGTCACGTTGGTCACGGCTGACTCCTGCCCTTTTTTCCCAGTCCAGGCCACCACTCCATAGGCTACTACTCCATGTCCCATCCTGAAAGTGTGTTGGCTCCTATGCCATTTGTTATGGACCAAATGGGAGAACCCAACCCAAAAGACTAGTCCATGAAGTAGAAAAGCCCATTTGGTCGTGTAATTTCCATTTTTGCCCTTTGTCCCACCGGTGTGGGATTGACTCATCAAATTTGAGTGTTTCCATTTTATAGGTGAAAGCCCATGTACAAGCACAGTAAAATGGATATTGCTTTGAGATATAAAATACATAGACTCCTCTTTTATGTTGCACTCCTTACTCGTTCTTTCAGCAGTGTAGTGGTAGTGGAAGTGAAAGTGGCATACAGACTCAAAAATCCTATGAACTGAAAAGTGAGGAGACCGACAACAACACTGGCAGCAATGCTGAGGACGTTGAAAGCATTCGTTTGAATGTTAGGGATGGAGGCGATAATGGTAGCAGTACTCAGGTAGCATTAAGTTTTTAATCTGTTTGATGTTGCTTTCTTTATATTCCAAAGTATTCTGCGACAAAATACTTGTTAGTGTCTTTGTTATTGACTGTCATGGGACAAAAGGAGGATATTTTTTGTCATATACATGATCAGTCAATATCCAGATTGCCTTAGTACTTACTACTAAAAATTGATAAAAAAAAAAAAATCTGTTGTTTCCACTGATGGCTAAAGGAAGGATGTGCCCAAAAAATCATCAATATCCGCATAGCCTTGGTACTACTAAAATTTGATTGATGTTTATGTTATAAGACTTCTGGAAAAATATCTCTACAAATAAATCATACCTTGTTATCTTTATTCAGTGGGTTGGAAAATATTGACCAGAAGCATCAAGACTTCCCCTTGGTTTCTTGAGAAATTATAGCCTGCTGTTTCTTATAGAACTGCAATAATCCTAGGAGGGGCTATGATGGCTTAGAATATCACTGCCTTGTATTTGCTTGGGGCTAGTTAGGCCACATTCTTGAGATCACAGCCCTAAGCAACTGGATGGAAACTGCCACCATTGACATGGGGTCAACAGCAGCCTCATCCTACAACTAATGCCATTCTTCTTGTCTGTGAGGTTGATTGTGGCTGGGCTGCCTTGGTCAGACAGCTTATCACTCTTCCTCTTGGCTTTCTCGTTTCTTATTTCAGGTCTCTCTGTCTGTGTCTGTGTCTGTGTCTGTGTCTGTCTGTCTGTCTGTCTGTCTGTCTCTCTCTCTCTCTCTCTCTCTCTCTCTCTCTCTCTCTCTCTCTCTCACACACACACACACACACACACACACACACACACATGCACGCACGCACACAATTTTCCAATGGGGAAAATAATTAATAGCTAATGTGACTCCACATAGCTCTGATAGGGAAATCAGTTGCCTTGTCAGTGAAGACACATCAGCACTTCATTTTAGAAGCAAAGGTAGTAAGGTGTCGCTTTCAGTCTGAGTGTGGGTGTCTCTCCGAAAAAATTTTGGGTACTGTTGATGTAAGGCATCCTTCTTTAGAATTATATTTCTTATGTAGCATTATTGTAGAAATGATGCAGAATTAGAATTTTGATTTAGTATATGAACCTGTTATAACTTCAGCTATATGCAGCAGCTGGCATCATAGTATGGCTTTCATGAGGAGAATATTGAGAACCTAGAAGATGAGCCTTTTGCCAACATGTTACTGTGCATTGTCTATTAGGCCAGTCTCAAATCAGTTCATGGATTGACAAGATAAATATGGTTCAATCATAAGAAGTGATATTTGAGTAAGATGAGGAGATAAGCTAACAAGCAAAGCTTCTTTTCCTAAGGAGGGATGAAGTTATACATAATCGTTGATCACCTAATTATATATTTGACCAAAGTAAAGAGGTGATGGAGGCTGCAGCTTATGCTCTCAGGAATATATACTCTGACTTTGTTTGGAAGGGTGAGGTGAGGATGGACTTCTCACCGTTAAAAAATGTAGCTGGACAATTTTCCCAGAAAAAACTTCTACTAGAGGGGTTGAGATATGTATTATTTGTCTTACGCATAAACGTGTCCCACTCTTTGCTCTTCATTATGAGAACCTTCCAAATGGAAGATCAACTGTAAGTGCCACTTTGTTTGAACATTGCATTGTTGTGCTATCTTTGGCAGAGTTCCTGGACAAAGAGGGCTGTAGCAATTGACATTCCCCAGAAGATATCCACATGGGACCAATTGGCTGATCCTCCTGATAGCTCCTGTGCACAGGTTATTTATTCGAGGCCCGAGGCATTCAACTGCAACTGGGTGCCAGTTAGTGCAACAAGGAATTGCGGCCATGATATGGAGACTGGTAAGGCAAACAGTAATCAAGTTTATTTGCTTCCTGATCTTTCTTTCAGATCAGACCCTTGTTGCTTTTTTACTGTCTAGACGATGGTGTTATGAGGGAAGATTCAGAGATAGGTTTACCTAGAGGAGCGAGTCTCCAAGTTGAGGAAATGAGGAAAAAGATTCTGACAGTGGGCAATACTACCGACGAAGACTCCAAAATTGACTGCAAAAGAAATGAAGACCAATTGGAGATGAACCAATCTGAGCCTGAGAGTGAGAAAACACAGGGCACATCACAGAATAAAGCTGTTGACCTACTAGGTTCAATTGCTATTAACACTGATCCTCAGTTGGAAAGCTTAGATTTTATCACTCCAGATGGCTTGCCTAAAGCTGCCAACAGGAGAGAGAAGGCTATATATGGTGACAAGGAAGTACCCTCTCTCGAGCTCAGCTTGAAGAGGATGAGAGATGTTCAAGACGTTGAGCAAAGTGCCTATGATAGGAACATCTTGAGGCATTCAGACCTATCAGCCTTTTCAAAGTAAGGATTCCGGATTATTGAGTTCTTGACTTTTCACAATACCACCATGACATTCTTTGACAAATTTTATGGTCATGCAGGTATAATTCTGCCCCACCAACCAACCAGGCTCCTACAGGGATTGTAGGAAGTTGTTCTGCTGGCAACAGCTCTGAAGTAGCAAAGACTGAGTCCATGCAGAACCTTCAGTCCAATTCAAACAGTCCACCCCCGAATCAGGGCTCAAATGGAGGATCCAATGGTAGCAGCAACAACAATGACATGGGTTCCACCACCAATGATGCTGGCAAAGGTCACCGTCCTCTCTCTGCATTTCTAACAGTAGACAGGAGCAAAATTTTTATGCTGCAGCCTGCAGCCCAAGGTGGTAACAAAGCAGATACTGTGAATGACGAGATGAACCAGGGTCAATCTTGGGATATGAATCAGCATATCCTTTTTCACAACCCCCACCACCAACACCGCCACCACTACCATTTGCTAGGTGATCATGATGCCATGGCAAATATCACTGCTCTACAATGTGGGTCCTCCAACATGTTGGTCGAGTGTCATGCTGCCAATCAGAGCATGAATGGAAGTGCCTCGGAGAGCAACAATGGTCAGAATGGCAGCAGCATTCCTCTTAATGCCCAGAACATGGATCACGATGGGAATAAAAACATGGATACTAAATGTGAGGCCGCTATTGGGATTGAGCATGTGGATAGGAATATAGTTGATCAGAATCGTAATGCACAGAGAGAGGCTGCTCTGAACAAGTTTCGCCAGAAGAGGAAGCAGAGGTGCTTTGAGAAGAAGGTAAGTCTAGTAAAAGTTACTCATCAAAATTTAGTGCTAAATGTGATCCCTGCTTATGAATGTATTGTTGCACAACATCAGATGATAGATATCTAACGGAATTTCAATCTTCTTGGGAATGTCATTCTTGCTCAAACTATATTCAACTTGACTAACCTCTTTTCAACCCTCTTGAGGCCAATTATTTGCATTCTTGCCCTGAGCGAATACTCTGTTGCAGAAGAAAGAATTATACGATAAGATTTCCCGGTATATTTTCTCAGGTTCGATACCACAGCAGAAAGAAACTGGCTGAGCAGAGGCCACGCATACGAGGCCAATTTGTGAGACAGAATGTAAACAACAACAACAACAACAAGGGGGAGGACCTGAGTTCATGACAACTGCCTCAGTCCGCTGACAGTTAAACTTGCTATCCATAATTTCGAGCATGCTGGAGAAGTTGTCAGAGAAGGAGGTGCGGTATCCACGCTTTGGGTCCTCACTGCACGGTAAAATTATTCGATCATATATCTAGAATAGACATCTTGGGACTGTATTTAGTCTGCCTTTCTGCACAACTGCGACCATTTTCTGTCTGCAATGAATGACCGTCAGAACGGCGCGTGTGTGGTGTCTGTTCCGTCAAGGACTTACACTCGCGAGTGAATAAGTTCATTTCTTCGAGAATCTTCGCATGTGATGTTCTCTGTTTGGTCGGAGAAGGAGATACAGCGAGAGACGAGTGCTCGGTTTGATTTCTTGAGTATGAGGCCTCCTAGGAAGCAAGCGTACGCCAGGACAGATTGGAGGAGGTTGCAGAGACGGTGTTTCCTGAAAAGCAAGCGGGACACAGAGCTCATCCTGATGAGGCCTGTGCATCTGACGGACCCCCTACAGTTTAGCAACGAAGAATGTCGACAATTTGCAGGGGACAGTCGACTTCAATGTCTGCCAACAACAACAGACTGTCTGTTGTGCCCTCTGCACCTTCAGCCGATTAAGGCCAACGGTAGGGCTGTCCGACGCGTGATCACATAGCTAGTAGGCTCACCAGCTACAAGTGATAACTAATTCCAATATTCTCTCTTATTCAAAGACATTAGTAGGAAATGCGGATGGGCGGGCGGGTAACCCCCCAGAATCAGATATCAACTCACGTCATGGATTTCACGCGAAACAAAACCAAAAAAACAAAATAAAATTCCATACCCTACAACCTACCACAAGTCATCATCAGAGGGTTGCTGCTAGCTGTTGTCAAGGGCACACGGGACTGAAATGTCGGCGGGGACTGTTTTGGTCTCGAACAACTGTTAAGAGTTTCCCAAAGAGGCATGCATCTGTTTGCTATACATGAGAAATTCCACTCCTCAGGATTCTCTTGAACAAACTATACACCGGTTCTCCAATAGTCAAATGATGGGTGGGGGTGTGTGGGGAACCAAAAAGAAGGGGGGAGAAGACGAAGATTGAAGTTTCCGGGGGGATGGATTACGTAAGAAACCTCTCAAAACTAGGCCAAGTTTAAGATCAAAGAGGCGCCGCCGCCGCCGCCGCCGCCGCCTCCTTTAATCGACACCGGCGAGCCCCGGGAGAGGCTCCGGGTTATTGAGTGAGACAAGCTCCGCGTTATCCGGTGAGTGTCCAGGAAGAGAACTATCACCGTTATATCGTCGTGAAAGTGTCTCCTGACCCCTCTGTCTATCTTCTTCAGGTCGGAGTATCTCATCTCCCTCTTCTTTGCCGCTTCGCACAGAGCTGCCTTCACGAGCCTCCTAGCGATGCCCTGAAAGAAGATGAATATAAAACGTTCAGATCCTGCCGTAAGATACCGACTGGAAAGAAAACACGGGGGAATGGAATACCCAAAGAAAACACTAGTAGTACATAAATGGCAACTTCTTCCAATAGCAATAGTGGAAGGGGAATTTGGATAAAAGGTGGCTAGGGATTGTCTTCGAAAAATTGCTTGTGGTTGTCTCTGAAAAAATCAATCTAAGGTCTTACTGTTCATAGGTTTTCAGAAGAACCAGAAATCAATTTTTCCAACCAAGCAATCAGTTATGGTTCCGTCGATATGACGACCTGACTGGCATTTGAAAAGGTTATCCTGATAAATTTAAAATGGGACTGCACTGACCTATCAATTCCATCAAGAGATCACACTTGCACAGCACTTTCAGGATCTTACCGGTTCAAATTGACCAGCCACTGCATCAAACTGACCATTTCCACTTTTTATATAATTAACTTAAAGGACTATTGTATTTAGATTTCTGGCTGCTTAAGAAAAATCAAGTGACATTTTAGACCAGTGAAACTGCAGGTGAAACCACTAACTAATCCATTGCTTTCTTAGTTCAAAGTCAACTTGGTTCTAAGTAGTATTACTCAAATATATATTTTGATAAATTCAAAGGATTGAACAAGGAAATGTTAGCTTTACTTAATGAATGCCGCAAGATGCGTCAGGTCAAATTATTTCATTTTAGGTCTACTTTTCCTCGAATCTGGACTGACCAGGCCCACTTCCCATTAGGGCCACCTAACACCAAGAGTCTAACAGGAGAAATGTGCGAAGGAAAATGTCCTAGGCTGACAGTAATAAGATAGAAAAAATGTCAAATAAAAAGAGTCATACATTATGTGGAGAGTTGTTGACAATATCAACTGCCTCTTGATTGCTGAGGTGCTCCCACAAGCCATCTGATGCGAAAATGAGAAACTGATCCTGTGGATGAATCCTCTGCACATGTATTGTGGGTTCGGCTCTGAGAATTGGGCTATCGAAGGCCTCTGGCAGCCTAAACTTTGCCAACAGAGGTTCTTTATTGAACTCTGCCTTCTTCAAGTAGGCATCGCCAATGGATCTCGAAACCTGCAAAACAGCCGGAAAGGATAACAGCATACCTCTAAGAAATAAAACCATGAATTCTTTTCTTTATTTTAATTGGATTAGATATATCATAGGTAATCTTATTACATGGCTAAGAGATCCCTCCAATAAGAAAAGGAAGTCCAAACCAAAAACAAGGTAACAAGGATTTGATAGCACTTCAAAAGACATGCTTCCAATGAAAACATGATCATATCCTAGTTTTGGGGGGAAATGGAAGAATTGTATTTTTATGCATATTTTCCTTTGGTTTCCAAAAAGTTGTAGGGAAGGAGTGGAGTTCAGAACTCTACTTCTATACAAGGGGAAAAAGGCAGTTCCAGGACTAAGAAGAAGATCATTGGAATAAATTGTAGGAGAGAAACTTCACCTGTATCAAACCCTTCACACGCCAAACCTTGTGCTTCAGCACCACGATCTGTGGATCATCAGGATGCAATGATCGCAACTCCTCTCTCACAGACTCAATGCTTGCATTATGCTCTGAAGATAACTGGACCGCCTTTATCTCCTTGGATGTACTCTCAAGCCTACCCAGGACAACCCGGGAATCTCCTGCATTCGCAATGTATAAGTGCCCACTGCATATCACACCTACCAAGCAGCATGAACCTACTGAGGCAAGCTGAGGCTTAGTGGGCCACTGTGTCTTCACCAAGGAGAGAAACTCTTCTTCTGTAGCCAAAAAGGCCCTCTTGATTACATCTGCTGACATTCCTTGGTTCTCTGTTGCATATTCTGACAAAGACAAGAAGGGTGATTTTATCTTTGAATTCCTCATCAAATAGCTCATATTTGTACAACAATAAAGCCTCAACATTCCTTCATTTCCTCTTATTCACACACTTACTCATCTTACAACAATTAAACTCATTCAAATCATAGCTCCTACATGAGGATAAGAACAAACATCTGCTCTCGTTGATTTCGTCAAATAATTCCAATAAGTGCATGTTTCTTTCAATTTAGTTACACTAGTAGTGACTCAACATGGACGGGCACATCTTTCAACAATATTAAATAATGAATATCTCCATTTGCAGTGCAGGTATAAATAGAATTGTTAGTATGCATAATGCTTCAGTGAGTCCTATCTATGTCAGCTTTTTAATAAATTAGCAGTGCTCTTCCATAATTTATCAAGTAAACTATGCTAATAGCTTAGTATAGTCGTAAAATATTTTCCGGGCAAAAAGCAAGGAAAACACATACTCTTTACATTGTCAAAAAGCTGTTCATTCACAAATTGGGCAGCTTCAGGGCCTCCATGTCCATCATAAATGCCAACAAAAGTACCCTGAGGGCCCCAGTCATTTGAGCTCAATGGTCCCGATTCAAGTTGGCTGTGATCTTCTAAGAGATTGTTTGCCTGAATCACCGCCATAGAGTATTCCCCGCCAGTGTGTGACCCTGAGTCCTTGTACCACAGAAGCCCATCATGCCTCCCACCTGCATCTCCGCCTCTTCTCGAGTTATCACCCTCAACTGAAGGCTTCCAACAGGGTGATACGATTTTCAACAATGAAGTGGATACCATAACTTCACATGTTCTCACCCAAATGAACCAGCAATCAATGTATTGATATTACGATAAATGTCAAGGCCAAGTTTGTGTTCTTTCTCCTCAAAGAAAACTCCACAATTTCCAGGAATCAAACACACATTTATAATCGCAGACACCATTAATCTGCAAAAGATGCAAACTTTCATGAAATAAGAACAAAAAAATTGTTAAAACAATGAATACAACCCTTCCAGAATCAACTTGTAAACCACAGCAGTTCTTTGATTTCCACTCTTATTGAGCCTAATTATTTTTTGGATCAGGGAGGAGGAATGATGAATAGTAAATTTCGTGCTAAGCTCTAATCTACTAGTTCAATCAATGTATATCCAATCTGATAATACAGCATCTGTAAGGATATAGAAATTTTAAATCAGAAGCTGGGGCAAAAATCAAATGACGGTTTAATGCAACGTCACATTTCCAAAATAAAAGAAAAAAAAATCAAATGACAGACAACAAAATCCACAAACAACATAAATCGATCTTACATAACACCAGAAGCAAACAAAAACAACTAGGAAAAGAGAAGAAGAAAAGGATATTGCGTTCTTGCAATATGAAGACGAGATCAGATGAAGGCAACAGAAGGGCATCAAGAAACAATTTGACACGTGCTAATTAACCCAGAAACCGAATCTTTGGAGATTCCCCCGTCACGAACCTTAAATCAGTTGATCAAGCAGACACCTTCCCGTCAAGATCGTTCGAGTCAAAGCCCAAGATCAAAAGAACCCATCCATCAATTCAAGCAAAATAAAAAAAAGGAAGATCGACAAGAGATCACGATCAATCGGACCGAGGACAGAATATTCGAACCGTTTTAGTCTCCGGTAGACAAACAGACAGACGGAGATTACACAACAACAAAAACAACAGGGATTGGGAAAGGAATCGCTTTGCAGTCCATCACAGAGAGGAGACTTGATTTCCCTCTTCGTGTAAAAAAGTTGGCTCCTTTCTCCTCTTGTCTCTCTCTCTCTCTCTCTCTCTCTCTGAGGGCTCTCTGCTTGCAGGGTGGAACGGGGGTCGGAGGAGCCTTCAGTTTCTGTCCTTTTCACTTTTTCCTAATTCAATGGTTTTGTTGTTTTTCCTGACTTTGACCTTCAACGAGCGGAGCCACCATTTTAGGCAATTATTGCTCTTCTTTCACTTCTTCTCAGTTCACCTTCTTAGGGTAGTCCACAAAAACCCAAAAAAAGAAAAAAAAAACACTAACGGTTGAAATCAGTTTTGGTAGGTAATAATTATAATAAAAATAAAATTAAATATTTTTCAAAAATGAAGTTTACAATCGGTTTGGGACCTAAGTGGAAATAAAAGCACAAACTTAGCACGTAATCATAATTAGGCTAAAATATGAGGATCAAAGGTGGAATAAATAATAAAGCTATCGCTCACGCGGTTTGCAGAGAGGGGTGGATGTTCCGGTCTGTCTGGAGCCAAAAGCGATGTCGCTTTGGCTCACGCAGACTCTACATGATACTCCTCCCGTCGGACCAATAGCATCGCGATACCCTCAGCCGCGCGTTTCCTCTCGATTGCCGGCCCGCGCCAACGCGTCAGCAGCTGATTCAGCCATGGCGGCAGCTGGCTCGGTTCGGGTCGCCGCCGCTCAGATGACCTCCATCAACGACTTGGCCTCCAATTTCGCTACCTGCTCCCGCCTTGTCAAAGTGAGTCATTTCTCGGCTTTTGAATTCAGTTCCTCAACCTTCGGTTGTATTCCGACTTAATCAGCTCAGGATTGTTTGCAGATATCTTTTTAGATAGTTTCGGATGATTATATGCAATTACTGTTGTATTTTCGAATGAAAATCTCAGCTGTTCGACTTTCCATCGGACAGAACTGCCTACTAGTTTCTTTTATCATTCGGATTAAGAGCCTGGACTGCTCTGATTTGATTTTGCCGTGGAAGTTGTCCTATTCTTATGTTTCCTTCCTTTTCAGATGGTAAACAGGAAAATTTCAATTGATCTTAGACGATTATGTGCGCTCGCTCTAAATGCTTTATGGAGACATACAATGAAATTGCACGTGCAAGTTTATTCCCTTTGGCATTTCCAGAAAACTTGGGTTTTTAAAAATTTTCAAAATCTCATTCAGGAAGAACAGTTGTACTGACTTCGGGTTTGCATTGTGGAAAAAGGAAGCAGCTTCTGCTGGGGCAAAATTGCTTTGCTTTCCAGAGAGCTTCTCATACATTGGTGTCAGGTTCGGAGATAGTCTCAAGATTTCAGAACCCTTGGATGGACCGATCATGCAAGGATATCGATCTCTGGCAAGGTTTAAATGCTGCTAATGTTTTTTATTTCCATAAATATTATGGGTACACACTCTGCCTTTATCTCCTGTTGTGATAAGCAATTTCATTTTTCCATGGCATTACATGTGCAGAGAATCCAATATTTGGTTGTCACTTGGAGGCTTCCAAGAGAAAGGGAAAGATGACGAGCACCTGTGTAATACACATGTTATAATTGACAATGAGGGGAATATCAGAAGCAGTTATCAGAAGATACACTTGTAAGATGATTAACTCAGAACTCTGAATGCCTGTGGAGTGTCTCTGTCTTGCTCTTATTGTATTTGCATTTTTTTTTTTTTGCAAAGAAGAGTGTTGTTAATGATGAACATATTGTCACCGAACCTTTTTTCTTTTTGGCCTCTTTTCTTTTCCTATTGCAAGGTTTGATGTCGATGTCCCGGGAGGGATGGTTTACAAGGAAAGCAGCTTCACTGAAGCAGGTACTAAGTCTATGTCTAATGAGTACTCAATTATGGACTATATTGCCACTCCTGTTCATTGCCATAGCTCTAGAAACCATGTAGAATACACAATAGGGACTAGTAGCTTTCTTCATCACAACTAAAATATCCAACTCTAATGAGCCTACTACAACTTGTCCTGTTGCCAATTCAGAAACCATTGAATACCTCCATCCCACATGACAATATGGAAGTGAGTATTGGTAGCCTGCTATGCTGTTAGTTGGATTCAGTAACATCGCATGTTTCTTGATGGAAACTTTTCTATCTTCATTTTGCTGAGCCGCTTGATGCAGTTTGTAGAATTTGATGGACCATCTGAATTATTTTGTCCTTCCAGGAAAAGACGTAGTTGCCGTTGACAGCCCTGTAGGTCGTCTTGGGTTGACTGTATGCTATGACCTGAGATTCCCGGAGCTTTATCAGCAGCTAAGATTCCAGCATGAAGCACAGGTATGAAATATAAATAGTATTTTTGGTCTATCTCTTGCATCCATATGCTGTGTTTATAACACTTATCCATTGTTGTCTTTCCATTACATCTGCAGGTTCTGCTAGTGCCTTCTGCCTTCACAAAAGTCACTGGTCAAGCTCACTGGGAAATCCTTCTGCGAGCTCGTGCTCTTGAGACTCAGTGTTATGTACGAATATTTCCATTCTCCTTTTCCAGGATCTGTTCAACTCAAAATTTTTTTGCTGGACTTTTAATTATAAATCATAGCTGTTTTGCTCTCTAATAACGTTGGACCATTCACTTGGGGGGCATTACTAGGTTATTGCAGCTGCACAAGCTGGACAGCATAATGATAAAAGAGAGAGCTATGGTGACACTTTAATAATAGATCCATGGGGTACTGTAGTGGGTAGACTGCCAGGTAATGATGATATCTTCTTCCTTTGATGGGTTGTTATCGTTTTGCTTGTATATCCCATGACTGTCTTTATCAATAGTCTCTTCCTTTTAATTTTGGGCTTGGAAATGCTTTTATTTTGTGGAAAAAAATTTACCATTCATTTTAAGCTTCATGTTGTGCCCAATGTTGCTACTTTCCCCCAACATCTGCATGAATTAAGTGGTAGTATTTTGTTCTCTATTAATTTCAGATCGCCTGGCAACAGGCATTGCTGTAGCTGATATTGATCTGTCATTTCTCGACTCAGTGAGGAAAAAGATGCCACTTGCTGAGGTAATTGTCCTGTGTCCCTCTAGCTGATCTGTATGTACATAGAAAAGCAAAAAGAACCTCCACATCTTTGTGACCACATGTTGAAGGGATTGTTGTGTGTGGTGTCACTATTGGGTCAGCATTAATCACGTGGAAATATGATGGCTGCATGCAGAGCCAACCTGTTAGTTGGTTATATTACATTTCAGACGTTACATAGTGTAACAAAGGTAAAGCACTTTCTCTATGAGTGAGTCCTACACGAGCTAATTCAGATAACTTCATTTTACTTATAGTGGTTGGTCACTGGTGTTGTAAGAGAGGTCCTCTTACTTTCCCAACTCTGTTCTTGCATGGAAGTTGTTTAATTATATTAGAAGATGGTTCCTTGTTGCATGTTAATCATATTAGCCTAGTGCTCTTTTAAAATTTCATTTACCTGCATATCAATTGCAGTTGAATAAATGGTTCGACCCAATAGCAGAGACTTCTTTCCCTTGCCGTGCTAAAGGGTAAAGTTGACGAGTATGCTGCCACTCTGAACTCAGTGCTTTCCCTTTTTTGGTTCCAGCAAAGGAAACCCCTGGATTTCTGGAGGCCTTAGACTTCATGAGTGAAGAGACACCTTGTAGCTCACAAAGATTGTTTCTCAATTATGCATCTTGAGCAACAGTGCTTCTTACTGGCTCCCAGTTCCTGCTGGATCTTTTCCAGCATCGTCATTTTATGAGGTAATAAAGGGTGGACTTCTCATGTAAATGTTCATTTTAGATCTTCTATTGCAAGATTTACTGTCAGAGGTTCGTCCCAGTAGTAGCCTGTTAAGTTATATCTTGGAGCCTGACTATTAAATATAAAATGCACGATTTGCTGCGTTGCGGGCAATTCTTGCTTCATACATAAACTTGCCTTGAAGTAGTCCCATAATGTGATATTTTATATAAAGACCAAATCCTACACGAAGCCTAGTGTGTACAATCTAGTATTAGCGATTAAGCTTATCATTGTAAAGTTGCCTGCTGTATATACCATCCTGGGCGATTCTATCAAGCATCCCTGCGTCAATACGATCGGTCCTCACCCTGAAACTTCCAGGACACCAGAGACCATGCATCTTGATCATTCATAGCTTGGGATCATCCTCGGCCCAGTTGAGGCTTTCAACCTTGGAGCAGTAGGTGAATGAGTCCTTTATCACTGACCTGCGGATCACATTGGCGATCTCCAGAAGGGCTTGGCGAGGAACTTCTCCGGCTCCTCTCGCGACAGTGGGAGTGGGGCACTAAAAATGAAGTTTACTTTATAACACTTACATGAAGGAGACGGACACTAATTCTGCTCTCCCATCAATGCAGCAGTCGACTATTTTGCCCGACACATCTCGAGTAATTCCATGATGACTCGCTGAGGGAAATCCTTGACTTGAGGGAAACAGTTCCTATTCAACATCCAACAGATTTGTGATCGAGCGACTTGCTCTGCTCAAAGCCTCCTTTGAGGGGCCCTAACGACAGCGAACTGTTTCGCCCGTGAACCAAACCGGAAATCAAACCGTGACTGTCGGATGGTTGCTTCCAGAGATCGGAGGAGAGGCCTCGAGGGCTTCTTCGGAAGCTGTCCTCCTCGCGTCGATGGCCTTTAGTGGACTGCTCACCCCATTTTCTTCCTCAAAAATTTGCAATTAATAATAATAGTATCGTATTTGCACATCCAAAATAACAACGATAGTGATAAGTAATCGAGAGGAAACAAGAGAAATACCGCCACAGCCACCATGTCCGAGAGGTGAAAAACTGAGACCGACTACCAGATTCCTCCTGTACCTATCAGCTGCATACACAGCTGGCTAGTAATGAGGGATTGAGTAGCGCGGCCACAGCTAGTTCATCAAGTTTAGCTTCAACAAGTGTGCCCCAAGATTATAGTGGCTATATAAACGACGTACAAGAACTCCACAACTGACTCATATGGGCGTGGGACTAATGGATATACAAGTTACTATAGCAGCTATCAGCAGCAGACTAGTCATTCATATTCTCAGCCTGTAGCTGCATATCCAAGCGCTGGTCATCCTTATCAGCCCCTTTCCTCGTTTCAGAATAGTGGGTCTTATGCTGCACCTGCAGACTATTCAAGCACTTACTAACCCCTGGTGATTATCAGACGCCCTGCCTTTTTTGCTGTAATCTCGTGGTCATGATTTGTACTCCAGTCTAGATCCCACTGGGTTTTTTTTTCTGGACAATGATATTTGGTTCTGGCGTTTCTCAATCCTAGAAAATGTGCTTTAAGTTCCTTGTTTTGGATAAGCGTATGTTCGTTCCACTGAAAACTACAACTTCAGTTCTCATGTTCGACAAGATGGAGGTCCATCACTTTTTCTATGATCTGGATAAGCGGATTGTCCATGTTTCTTGGTCCCTCTCCCCGCCCTTTTTTTTTCCCGTACAAAAAAGGAATAACAGGTGATTCTACACAGGCATCCTCGTCTACCCTCCACATACCCGAGCCTGAAGATGCTGTGGCTCATGGTGATGCTAATCTTGCCGTCAACCATTTTCTAGTCCGGCCATCCTCATAGCACGAGAGTTGCTTCTCTGACAGATTTAAGCTCGGATAGTTGCCGAGTCCATCGGAGGCAGCAATTCTCCGGGAGTAACTCAAAAGTTAAGAAGGGTGCCCGAGCTCCTGGACGTATTGTAACGTTGCCTCGCAGAGGAGGATAGTAGGGCTACATGCCATCCCATGGGGCTGCTGGTGTTGGGATTAATGCTCTAAACCCAATCGCAATTGATGTAATTTTATTCATGAAATACAATTAAGACATTATTATTCATCATATACTGCTATATTCTATGATGAAACCCATAAACTATGATAATGATTTTAAGGTCATGATGAAATCATGCCAGTGAGACTTAAAATCTACAAGTTTTAGTTTAAAATGTTCCTAGTTATAGGATCACTGAACAGGGGATTGGTGATCCG